>JARPMJ010006769.1:5000-49493 GCA_033366665.1 Phoxinus dragarum | reverse complement strand
TCTCAAATCTCATTTGAATTTGCCCATATTCAAACTTGATGTGTCAAACATTCAGTGTGTTCTTCATGCTTAGCAATCATATGGATTCAGAAGACTTGAAATATGGACTACTTTTATAATACGTTATTTTTAGAGCTCAACAGCCCCACTCCCCATTCATTGTATGGATTAAAAAAAAACATTATAAATATGTGATTGTGAACAATGATCGATTTGACAACGTTGTAAAAGTATGATTGAAGAAAGATGATATAGTGATGCGAGATTTTATATTGACACAATGACATCGGAAATCTGGTCCCCATTTTGTGATTTTATGACTCTTTGTTTCAGGTTTGCCAGATTAGTTCATGCGTATGTAATTTGTCAATATGTGTGTTTTTTTGTTCAGTCCTGCACCCCACGCTGGCAGACGTGTATTGGGAACACAGATGACACTCTTGGTTTTGCATTGGGAGCTCTTTTCGTCAAAGCCACCTTCGACAAACAGAGCAAAGAAATAGTGAGTTCCTCAAAGCCTACTGTACACGTATTTGACAATGCACGTTTATGTCCTCGTGTGTAGTTTAGAGTCTCATCGGCGATGCATGTTTGCCATCATGTGGCAGCAATGTGAATTATACGGTTCACAACCTCATCTTTTCTGTCAAAACGCAGGCGGAGGGAATGATCAATGAAATCCGCTCAGCTTTCAAAAACGCGCTGGATGATCTGAACTGGATGGATGAACAAACCCGACAGGCTGCCAAGGACAAGGTGAGAGGGAACGAGAATGACAGAGACAGCAGCATGACTGGATAACCCAAACTTGCGGATTTGTCTGGGATTCAGGACGGCAAAAACAGCTTAACTGTAAACACTTTGCATTGCGTGTCAAGAAATCAGGATAAAGTGTGTTTTCTGGCTCTAGGCGGATGCCATCTACGACATGATCGGATTTCCAGACTTCATTCTGGACTCCAAAGAGCTTGATGATGTGTATGATGGGGTGAGTCAGATCTTACAATCCTAAAACTTTATTTCCAGGTTCAAATGATTTGCAATGCGTCTCAGGTTTAGCGTTGTCTTGTGCTTCAATGTAAAAATATAGCGGTTCATATTGATCGAATGAAACTTATTATTTAAATATTAGAAATCATTCGTATTTTAGATTAAATTGGTAATTGTGGATAGATAATAAGTTTAATTTAATTTAATCTATTTGCACTACCATTCAAAAGTATTATTTTTTTTTTTATTATACTTAATTCAGCAAGGATGCATTAAATTGATAAAAAATGTCAGTAAAACATTTACATTCTGTAAAAAAGAGAAAAAAATTAAACAAATTCTTTTCTTTTGAACTTTCTGTTCTTTGAACATCAGATAATCTGTAAAAATGTGTCTGACAAAAACAATAATAATAAAAAAACAGGACAACTGTTTTCAGCATCAAAAATAATCCGAAATGTTTCTTGAATCATCATGTTTAGAATGATTTCTGAAGGATCATGTGTTATGATGCTGAAAATTCACAAGAATAAATTACATTTTAAAATATATTCAAATAGAACACAGGTACTTTAAATTGTATAACTTTGATCACAATATTACTGTTGTTATTGTGTTTTCTGATAAATGCAGCTTTGGTGAGAATCAGACATTCAAAAACAACTAAATCTTACCGACCCAAATCTTTTAAATCGTAGAGGGTTATATTATATTATATTATATTATATGACTTGGTTGAATTCTAATGTAGAATGCTGCTAAGGATAACACACCGTTGCCTTGAAAACAGAGCGTTGCCATGGACACGGTGTTCTTTAGCGGAAGCAATACTATAGTTTTTATCTCAATGAACTCCTTTTTAAATCAATATTTTGTGTCAAATTATTGATTTATTTGGTGGGTAGCCATGTAATAAGCGGGATAATGTGGAGCGAGGCGGTTATCCATTTTATTGATTTATACATTATCCCATACATATTATATTATATTACATACTGATTTATTTATTAAGTTCTTTGTGAAAATATCCCAGCTAACAGGTAATGTGATGTTTTTTCTTGTAGTATGAGGTTACAGAAGACAACTTCTTCCAGAATATGATCAACTTCTATAACTTCTCAGCACGAGTGATGGCAGACCAGCTCCGCAAGCCTCCGAACCGAGACCAGTGAGTTTAACAGTGTGTGATACAGTAAGAGAGACGCGAGGCTGGTTTGTGATCGCGCTGTCTTTGCATCTGTAGATGGAGTATGACTCCACCCACGGTCAACGCTTACTACATGCCAACCAAGAATGGCATCGTCTTTCCCGCTGGCATCTTACAGGCCCCGTTCTACGCCCACGATCACCCCAAGTGAGCAGACGCGGCTGAAATTGTTAGCGTGTCGCTAAAAAAACAAACTCCTGAGTTTATAACTATGATGTTTTGGTGTGTTTCACAGAGCTTTAAACTTTGGTGGTATTGGAGTGGTCATGGGACATGAGTTAACGCATGCATTTGATGACCAAGGTTAGTACACTCGGGATCATATCATATTATTTATGTCTTTCCCTGATTGCCAAAAATATTATTAGTAAAGATTTAAAAAAATAAAAAAAATCCATTAACATTCTCAATGTTCTCTCTGGCCCTTAGAATTAAACTGACATTTTTTTTTGTGATTGTCCTTTTTAAAGAAGTACACTTTATTATACTTAAAAAAAAGAGCATTTATTATGGAAATTATATATTTTAATAGAATATAGGCCTGCTTAAGTCTGACCTGAATATAATGACGTTGGACACTTAGTTGCATGTTAATATCAAATAAATTAAATATGTATTAAATGTAATTAGCTGAACTTTCGAGTGCTTTTTGACCCACTTAAATATGACTTAAGTTAATCTTTATAATTTCTTTATTACTTCTATTGTCTTTGAAATGTAGTTGCATATATGTACTGACAAGCAGTATTGAAACTTGTATGTCATACATCTTAAACTTCATCATTAAAAAGAGATTTAAATACATTAACTTTAAATGTTAAGTTGAATAACACATCAGTTACAATTGTAATTAAGTAATTTTACATGTGCTGTATGTTAGTCAACACATCAACATTAGTGCACTTTAAAGCACGATAAGAAATTATTAAAACAATGATTTAAAATGCATTTTACAGCAAAACCTTCAATTTGATATTATTCCAAAGTGGACTTTTTAAAAATGTACTTAAGTGTGCTCTCTTTGAGGACACTTAAGTGACCTTTTATTTCATAAATACTTTGCAAAGCCGGCCTTAAGTTTAGTCAGATTAACGAAACGCAAATGAAAATCCATGCATGTTTACATCCATGTATGTTAACGTTTTTGTGGCTTAATTTCAAGGAATGAGCTCTTAAAGTTGCAATGCATTTTTTTTAATAGTGCATCAATAAAATGCAATATATGTCATCATAAAACCCTTTAATTGTATTACACAGGCAGAGAGTACGACAAAGATGGAAACCTTCGGCCGTGGTGGCAAAACTCCTCGGTGGAGGCGTTTAAGAACCGCACCGAGTGTATGGTCGATCAGTACACTCAGTACACCATCAACGGAGAGCACATTAATGGAAAACAGACGCTGGGAGAAAACATAGCAGACAACGGTGGTCTGAAAGCGGCCTATCACGTAGGTCACATTCAGTTTTGTGTGTAGTGCATTACTAAGTCATTAATTACTGTCATTTAATTACGGTAAAGTAAGGCACTACTCTTATTTTCTGTCATTTAATTACGGTAAAGTAAGGCACTACTCTTATTTTCTGTCATTTAATTACGGTAAAGTAAGGCACTACTCTTATTTTCTGTCATTTAATTACGGTAAAGTAAGGCACTACTCTTATTTTCTGTCATTTAATTACGGTAAAGTAAGGCACTACTCTTATTTTCTGTCATTTAATTACGGTAAAGTAAGGCACTACTCTTATTTTTCTGTCATTTAATTGCAGATTTAATTTAACATCATCTAATGTTAAAATGTATGTTTTTAATGTAACCCTCACCCTTTAAATGTCAGTGCGTTGTCAGTTCAAGAATAATTTATGTAGTTGTATATGATTTATTTGAAATAATTAAAAAGCAGTTCCATGTCTATCCTTGTTTTCTTCAACTGGGCGAGGTTGATATGGGATTTAGAATAAATAGTAATAAGTAATGCAATACTTTTGAAAAAGTGAGTAATTAGGAAAGTAATCCAGTTGCACTGTTTAAGTCTTTCTTTCTTTCTTTCTTTCTTTCTTTCTTTCTTTCTTTCTTTCTTTCTTTCTTGTCATTTAATAAATGTGCATGTACAACATTTTTGTAAATAAAGCAGACATTAAGCCTGTGTTGTAATCAGCCCTTCAAAACTCACTTTCCTAAATACCCAGTGTTTTAATGGGCACTCAGGTCATTTATTTATAATCATTTAATAATTTAAACGACAGGCCTAAGAATTTACAGTATGCTCTGTCCACATTAAGAGCGGATGGTCATTTAGAGCCGTATAAGGCCATTAAAGAAGTGTTAACATTTTATAAAAACATCCCATATAAATGTTTATTTTTTTGACGATTTTGTGGTTCCAGAGGCTCCCCCTTCTGGTGATGGATAGAAATCACTAGACATTTATTTTCCACAAGCTAATGCAAATGTTTCAGTTAAATTGAAGAAAGACAAATGCCTGATTTTGAGATTTTGTTTTGACAGGCGTACAGGTCATGGGTGAAGAAGAACGGTGAAGAGAAGAGACTCCCCGCTGTCAATCTGACAAACGACCAGCTCTTCTTCTTAGGTTTTGCACAGGTATGAAAAGACGCAAGTGTGCATTAATAATAACAAGTATGACGCGAAACACTTGTTCACCCAACTACTGTTTAACTGGTAAACATGCTGTGCCTCAGCAATACAAGCCAAATATTATAGGGGTGGTTGAGTATGATTTCACTTTTCTAACTTTAGTTAGTGTGTAATGTTGCTGTTTGAGCACAAACAACATCTGCAAAGTTACGACGCTCAAAGTTCAAAGCAAAGGGGGTTAATGACATCACCAACCCTAAAATTTACAACACAAATGTTGTAGTCGAGTACATCGAGCATCCATCTTTTCACATGCAATAGAAAGTCACTCTGTGTGCATCTCACAACAGTTCCTATACGAGCGATTTATAGATTATCATGACAGAATATGCTAATTGAAGATAGTTAACGCCACATTAGCAACATAAATTCATCAACTAACCATTCAGAGATGTCCTGTTGCTCCTACATGTCACTTCTTCTTGAGTCTCTCCATCTTTGTCTGACTCTGTTTAAACATAAAAGGCAGAACAGTTTCTGTCATTTTAGTGTGTCTGCGTGAGGTAATAATCGGAGCTGCTAACACACACCAGCTCTTGAAACCCCGCCCCCTGTGTCGGGAGCAGCAGCTCATTTGCATTTAAAGGGCCAGGCACTAAACGGTGCGTTTTTGCTAACCCTCAAAAAGTGACAACTTTAACATGCTATATAAAATATATGTGAGGTATGTTGAGCTAAAACTTCACACACACACTGGGGACATCAGAGATTTATTTTACATCTTGTGAAAAGGGTATTTTAACACCCCTTTAAAAGACAAGTTCGGTATTTTACACTTAAAGCCCTGTTTACAGATCGTATCTGATGAAATAGAACGGTTAAGATTAAAATTTGGACACATGCTGCTGTCGCGAGAATTTTAGGTTTATTTCACAAAAGCGAAATAAACCCAAAATTCTTGGGACAGGTCGACAGGAGCATGTGTCCAAATTTTAATCTTAACCGTTCTATTTCATCAGATACGATCTGTAAACAGGGCTTTAAGTGTAAAATACCGAACTTGTCCTTTAAACTTATTTTGCATGTCAGGCACTAAATGATGTGTTGGCAGTATAAGTAATGAATTTGCTGAATAAAATAACGCTTTTTAAATATTTTTAAATAATAAAATAACACTTTAAAGTCAATGCTTCAGGATCTAACAACTTTTTTTGATTGCTTCTTGATAATATATTTACATTTTAAAATATAAATGATAAAATGAGTATGAATGTATTATAATCTTCCAACTTACAGCAACACTAAACACAGTACAAACCAGAACAATGATTGTGAAAACATGTGGTCTCAGAAACGCATTCCTTTGGCTCTTCTTCTCAGGTCTGGTGCTCTGTCCGAACGCCAGAAAGCGCTCACGAGGGCCTGATGACGGACCCTCACAGCCCGCCCAAATACCGCGTCATCGGCACCCTGTCCAACTCGCCCGACTTCGCAGAGCACTTCCAGTGTCCGCTGGGCTCTGCCATGAACTCAGGCCACCGCTGTGAGGTGTGGTAGGACTGGCACCCACACAACACCGGCTTGCTTACACAGACCAGCCTGGCCAAAACAAACACGCTGAACGGACAGTTTGGGCTCTTTCTCAAGCACTGTTTTTTAATTTATGTGCTAAAGTTGTTTGAGGAGTTGGGCCGAGTGCAGGAGGAGGAGGCGAGCGCCTGCCAACGTTGATGTTCTCCAGTGTTCGAATCGACCGATATCAAATTTTCCCCTGCCGCCACATCAAGCCCACGTGGGCTCGCTTTATTTATTTGTTTGCTGAACTCGATGGACATTAATGGGCCCCGTCCAACGCTTACATGTGTGATTCTGCGCTTCATGCCCCGATTGCTTGTCTTCTGATTTGGAAGATATGACCACTGTGACGCCACTGGGAATATGTGTCTCCGTGACCTCACAGGAAACGTTTGGCTCCATCTGTGATGACTTCACAGGAAGATTCACGTTCTCACGGTGACCTCACAGGAAGTGATGAACGACATCTGTGACCCCACACCCCCACCCTCACCCCACAGGAAAGGAAGGAAGCCTATTTCCCAATTGTGATTTCATAGAAACGCTATCTAATGACAGGGAGAGCCACTGTTTGCTCATCCCAGCTGTGTATCATGTGTTGATCTTGACAAAGTTGAAATGAAATGTTCATTTGAAACTGCTCTTTGCCAAAGAACAATTTTTAGTTTTGTTCCTTGTGTAAGCGAAAGTGGAAATTTGCACTGCTTCGACCTTCATTAATTCCATTCCAGTGTAATTCCAGCGTGTTTGCCCTAAAGACATTTACTTGTACGTGAACGCTGTATTTCCGCGTCAGTGTGTCTGTGAAGGGACGTCTCCACGTTGTTTGAACTTTGTCAAGTCTGCTGAAATGCTCTCGCTACGTTCTCAAAACCACTAAAAGGGTGAATCTCACCAATGTTCGAGTCATATTTCACCCCCAAATCAATAGATTATTAGGATTATTTGCATTAAAAATGTCTATTTTTAGAACTATTCCGAATTTTTCATGACAATCTTACACATTATTCCTCAAATTCCCGACAGTTCGTTAGATTATACTCTGTAAATAATGTTCCAGTAAACAAATACTGAAATACAATAACTTTTTTTAAATCAACATAAATACATAAATACATAAATACAATAACTTTTTTTGAAATCAACATAAATTAGAGGTTGTACAACAAATACCACCAAAATAAGACAATAATAAATGTAATTATATGTGTACACTAACGTTTAAAAGTTTGGGGTCAGTACATTTTAATTGAAAGAAATTAATACATTTATTTAGCAAGGATGCATTAAATGGATCAGAAGTGACAGTAAAGACTTTTACGTTATTACAAAACCATTCTATTTCAAATAAATGATCTTCTTTTGACCTTTCTATTCATCAGAGAATCCTGAAAAAACTGTATCAAGGTTTCCACAAGAATATTAAGCGGCACAACTGTTTTCAGTATTGATAATAATAAGAAATCAGCGTATTAGAATGATTTACGAAGGATAATATGCTGAAAATTCAGCTTTGACATCACAGGAATAAATTAAATCTTCAAATACATTAAATAAGAAAACAGTTCTTATAAATTGTAATAATATTTCACAATACCACTGATTTTACTGTATTTTTTTTTATTAAATCAAAGCAGTCTTGGAGAGCATTTATTTCAAAAACATTAAAAAAAAATCTTACCAACCCATTTTGTTTTACTGAACCCATTTTTTACTATGGTGATAATGACATTGTTTTTTCTTTTTTGCATTACAATGAGATTTGTGGGTTAAACGTTTGAAAAATAATGTCACAATGCAAGACATCTTAATAACAGGCTTCATTTTCAATCAAGTTTAGTTGAAATATGACATATTCTTGACACGTTTCTTGAGATTCACCCATTTGCTAAACTTTCCAGCATGCCTAAAGTGTTTCAGAGAGTTGCATCAGACATCATTGTATGTGTAGAGCGATTAAATTACTCATTTCAGGATGGATTGCTGCCGTGTCCAATCCCATCTCCTGCGTTTTCAGTTGCTGTAAATTGACCCTGCGAGTACATTTTAATCTGAATGTTTGCTCTGTTGAAGTGTTGTTTGGCCAGTTCTTCTTTTGAACCTGGCTTTTGCTCTCCTGAAGCAGGCCGGTTGTGTCATTTGATGTATTTTGAATGCTGCTGACTTCACCCTTTGTTTGGTTTTTGTTCATTTTAAACCACAGTTGAATTGCACCATTTTAAAAGCTGCAAGTGTGTTTGGCATCTTATTCCGACAGCTGGCAAATAAACATCCATATTTCAACACATTTTCTACATAGCCAGAGGCTGAGCGCGCTACAGTAATTAGCTACGCCGTGATGAGGTTAACCGATGAATGTTACTGCCATTGAATTCGAAAAGTCTAACTGTTAACAAGCACTGTAGATTATTGTGACACGCTCATTTGGTAAAGCTATTTAAGGTATAATTTACCCAGAAATGAAAATTCTGAATGCTTCACTGTATGCTTTCTCCGAATGGAAAAGAGCAGCATGAACATTTTTCAAAATATCGCCTTTTTTGTTTCATTGAAGGGACTGAGGCAAATGATGGCAGAGTTTTCATTTTTGGGTGACTTATTCCTTGAACTGTTTAGTCAATCTTTCTTCATGTTGTCTATCAACACTCTTGGAAGTTTTAGTGCTTTGTTTTAAGTTTGATTGAATTATGTTACTGAACGCTTCCTGACTTTCGCTCTATATAACACCATGAATATTTTTTCCGTTCATGGGCTCCATGAGGATTATGGGCCAGATGTCAGTCTAATGTTTTGCCATGGAGAGGCATTTTGGTTTTGGCCTTAATTATTTACTGTAGACCTATGGAATACGATGTACATAGATTAAATATATTCCAATTTATGTTGAAAAAATGGAAACTGGAAATGTTTCAAAGCCTTTAATAGCCAGTAAATGTCATTTAAGTGTGTTATATGCCTGCTTTATTTGCAATTTCAGTCTCAAATACCAAAATGCCAATCGAGAATTTCCTTTTGAGAACTGAAAGACTGATTATCTTAATGTTTTTGCTGGAAGAAAGCCATTTATTGAGCTTTGGCTTGAGTGTAATGGAGTTATCTATCACATTCTGACACTCACACTTCACTTTCAGTGTTTCAAAGAAGTTCAACTTATAGAAATGATAGATGCGAATCGTTTTTTTCCAGAATGTCATTAAATGTGCCACATTCCTTTCAAAATTATGGGATGATACCGGGTGATATTATCCACCCACTCACCGGTAAAATACTGAAATTGTCAATCATCTTCAAGAAGATGCCTTATTTAATTTATAGAGTGTACATTCACCATTTAATCAACTGTAGTTTGTTGTCATGTCTCTTGTGTACGGCTGGCATTGATATTTGAGAGGTTACACTGTCTTATAGTTGTGTTTTTCTTTTCTTTCTTTTTTTTTAAATCAGACAACATTCCCTGAAATATTAGTTGAGAGGGGAATATGCTCTGCCCAGTGTGTAGTGCAACATTCAACCTAGAGAACTGTCAATGAACATGAAATAAAGGATATATATTATAAAAAAAAGCTACATTTTTCACTTTGTTCTTCAAACTATTTACTTTGTTACTTCTGAAGTATTTTTGGTGTAATTTATGTTTTTATATTATTTATATTTTAATGTTTCTGTCACATTTCCCCTGTCACGGTACCCCTGTGTGCAAAACAATCAGTTACCATAGTTACCAATAACCCACACCTGATCCTCCTCTTCACTCCTTTATAAGCACACACAAGCATTCAGTCAGTGTTTGGCCTTTAGGCCGTGTGTCCACCAAAGGGTTTTTTCACGCGGCTGGCTTTATTTTTCAAGTGTTTAGAACGCCATGAGTGTAACGAGGTGCTGAGCGAGTATTTAATGCTCAAGTGCTGAGCGTTCAGAGTTTTTTACAGGTCGCCGAGAGTTGAAGAATGTTCAACTTTGGGTAAAACGCAGCGCTCATGACTGTCACTTTTTACCCAACCGTCCAATCACAGTGGAGGAGGGGCGGGACTAATACCACATGGACCAACGGATATTCTGTATCATAGCAACGATGCGTCTCAACTGAAAAAAAACTGCTTCGTCTTCAGCAAACGTCTTCAGCAGAGCGCCTAGCGTTTTCAGCTGGCTAAAAACGCTTTGGTGGACACACGGCCTTAGGGAAACAGAGTTCTAAGCTGCTCTACTCACCTGTGGATCTAGGAAGAATTACCTTTGTGTTCCAGCGATCTCCAGCAGTGGCCGCTGTCCCAGTCAGTTCCAAGCTTCCTCTTCTCGGCTAAGGAGTCTGCTCCAAGCTACTTTGTCTCAGGTGGCCGTACCAAGCTTCCTTTTCTTGACCCAGGTGGCCGTACCAAGGTCTCTCTTGTCAAGCTAAGGAGGCGGTTCCAACCTCCCTCTTTTCGACTAAGGAGGCCGCTCAAAACTCCCTTGTCTCCGTTGGCTGTACCAAGCTTCCTTATCTCGGCCACAAAGGTCATCCCATGCTCCCTCACCTCAGCCAAGGTGGTAATGTATTTCCACCTCAATCTGACCAGAGGCAACATCTTTGAATTTCTCCAGTCCCCACGTCCCTGGCTCCCTGCCCTGCCGGACATTTACTTCTCAATCGACATTCCAGAGATCATCAGTCACTCAGCCGGCATTCTTGAGACCCTTTTCTCAGCTGGTCCTCCAGATATCAACCACTCAACCGGTCCACCAGAGGTCATTTCCACTGTCAGCCTTCCAGAATCCCTCCCTCCAGAATCCCGGTCTTCCAAAGTCTCTCCTTGCAGCCGGCCCTACAGATGCTTGCATCTCTGCCGGCACTCCAGATGCTCCCAGCTCTGCCGGCTATCTAGACGTTTCTAGCTCTGCCAGCTCTCCAGAAGCATCCCGTTCTGCCAGCTCTCCCACTGTCAGCCTTCCAGAGTTTCTCCATGCAGCTGTCCCTACAGAGTCTTTACAGACGTTAGGGTTAGGACAAACCCTCTCTGCCAGCTCTCAAGCTGCATCCCTTTCTGCCAACTCCCCAGGGGCTCCCAGCTCTGCCGGCTATCCAGACGTTGCCAGATCTCAAGAGTCGTCCCATTCTGCCAGTTCTGCAGGCTATCCAGACATTGCCAGTTCTCCAGAGGCGTCCCACAGTGTCGGCTTTCCAGATGCTAGAGGCCCCATACTCAGATGGCTCTGCCCTCGACTCCAGCCCTGCTGGCTCCACCCTGAATCCATGCACTGTTGGCTCAGTCCTGGCTACACTTTGGCTTTGGGTCCCCATTTGCCCATGAGAGGCAGCACCTCCGTGGCTGTAAAAATTTGTAGGTGTCAGGAGCCGCCTCCAGAGAAAGGGGGAGTAATGCCACGTTTCCCCTGTCAATCAGTTACCAATCACCCACACCCGATGCTCATCATTGCACTCGTAAGCACACACACATTCAGTCAATGTCTGACCTACAATAAGGATACAAATGCCTGGTCTAAGACTCTCTCGTAAGACTTGCCTTTGTGTTCCAGCGATCTCAATTGCTATCTACAGCGAACTCCATCGTAATCTCCAGCGTTCTCCAGATTGTGGTGATACTTACGTCATTTGTTTATCCTGTGTGTGTGTGTGTGTGTGTGTGTGTGTGTGTGTGTGTGTGTGTGTGTGTGTGTGTGTGCGTGCATCTCGTCTTATCATCTCTGGGTGTGTGATTCCATCTTCAACCTGTGATAAAGACAAAAGGCAAGTTAATTCCCATACTTCACAGTTTGAACTGTTGTCCAGTTATGTACTCACCTGCTCTCTTGTTTATATGGCTGTTGTCAATAAATGCCTGCATTTGGGTTCTCACATCTCTTCTCCTGCTTTGATTCTGGTTACCCTAACAATTTAATTTACAGAAATATTTAAGGAACATGCAACATTATATGAATTGCCGTATATAAGAATTATGATTTGTTCCTGGTTTAACTGTTTAAATGTTCCTTGAAAACCAAATGTTTACAGATTAAATTACATTCTCAAGCTGAATTAAGTAAAGCAAGAAGAGTAATTTGTGCCCTGACCTTTAGTTTTGATATCTGTATATTGCATATTGACGGTTTTGCTCTTATTAATCTGAACATCAAAAATGTTGAGACTTATTTCATCTGTTTTGCAACAGTTTTGCCTTGCCTTCTCACTGGAGTTCTAGAATCTCACCTTTACCATGAAAGAATACTTTTATTTAATTGATTCTTCAGATAACTGACATTGCATTGTGTAATAATAATTGTGTTGATCAGTTTACCTGGATTTTGCTCCTTTGTGCCTGTAGTGTTTTCTTGTGTTTCACTGATATATATATTCGGAAGTGGAAGATATCAAGATACACATTACAAAATAGTCATAATATTACATTCCAAATGTTTTCTCATTAAATAAACTTTCTCTTTCATAATTTTAGTTTAACATATATTTCTAATATTAAAGCAATTTAATTCATTTTGCAGTTTTAAAAAATGGGAAGCATGAAATACGTTTATATGCATTAAAGCCTAACTGCAAATAAAGCTAACGTAAAGCTAATGTTGTGTCGCTCTGACAAGACTGACACACTGATACTGTATATAAGTAATTTATGACTGTTTGGTTTCAATGTGTGTCCATGTTTGCATATGTGTGTGTAGCTAAAGTTAAGAGAAACTCCTCCTTAACAGCAAACATGACCAGACTCCACCCCTCCTTTTCCTCTTGACTTGCACTCTATTCGTCTTTTCCCGGTTGGGAGTTTTTCCCTCCAAGCTTTATCCTGCAACAGCTCTGGAAAGCCTTGGAAAGCACCACTTCAAAACTTTCGGGATAATGTCAGCATCTTTGAGCTGAGGAGAACTGAAGGAGAAACAAATGCAGAGAGGAGGAGAGAGCGATTCAGGAAGGAAACTACAGGTGAGCAGCGAGAGAGCAGAGATGAAAAATCACCCAAAAAACACTGCCATGAACTATGAGACATTGCTTACGGGAAGTTGGAGCGGATATTTGCTTCATTAGGCATTTATTTGCGTGATTTGTTTATTAATAGCTGGTCGCACTTTATATTAGGTTTATTTAATTACTATGTACTTGCATAAAAAATGTGTTAGGTACACTCTAAAAAATGCTGGGTTGTTTCAACCCAATTTTGGGTCAAATATGGACAAACCCAGCCGTTGGGTTACATTTTTTAATTACATTTTTAACCCAACGTTTGGGTTTGTCCATATTTGATCCAAAATTGGGTTGAAACAACCCCGCATTTTTTAGAGTGTAAATTGTACATATTGTATCTAAACTGTATTGCAAATCACTTTTGCTGCTATTGAGGTCAGATAGGTTGGTGGGACAGATTTGGTGGTAGGGAATAGTTTAAGAGTGGGTTAAGGTCTAAGGGAAGGGTCAACAATGTAATTATGTAATTACAGAAATTAATTACAGCTGTTATTACAGGTATTTTGGTAACACTTTATAATAACGTTCATTTGTAAGTCATTTATAATTGGTTAGTTAATGATGAACTAATAATTTACAAAACATTCATAAATTATTAGCAAGTGATATGCTAACATTTTATGTATGTTTTGTAAATTCTGTTACAAGTAATTTACAAGTTATTGTCTACAAAACATAATTAACATATTACGTATTAATCATTTATGAACGCATAGTGATGTTTCGTAAATAATTAGTTATTCATTTATTAATCACTTGTAAATGACTTGTAACAGAATTTACAAAACATACATAAAATTTTAGTATACCACTTGCTAATCAAGTGTTACCCTATCTTCAATAGTTTATAATAAAATCCAGAGTATCTAACAGATGGACATTTTGAAGATCAGAGTATAGAGAAAGAAACTCCCAAAAGTAGTGAGATATTTGCAGAATGAAAGGAGGGGTAGAAGAGAAGAGGCAGAAGTGAAGAGCAAAATAAGAGCAACCAAACATACATGAAACTTACATCCTCCTAAACTTATGTTTTGATCTGATAAAAAAAAAATACTTATCCATTATGACATAACTGGAAAGCAAATAACGTTAACCGACATAACGGACAGATAAAACATTAACAGTACGTACATTTACAACTAGTCATTTAGCAGATGCTTTTATTCAAAGCGACTTACAAATGAGGAGAGGAATAAGCAATCAAGCCAACAGTAAGGCAGCAAAATGCAAGTACTGTGACTAATCCCAGTTAGTATTGCACGTACACGTAGCACGTTAATTTATAAATATATATATATCAGTAAGTGTTTGTATTAATATGTCACGTTTTAACGAAAAAGATGCATCTTCAGCTGTTTCTTGAATATTTGGATGAGATGTAAAGGGCACCTATTATGACATTTAAAATGTTCCTAATATTGTTTTGGGAGTCCCCAACAACAGTTTTACATGCATGCAATGTCAAAAGACACTTTTGTTTTCGTATAATATGCATTTATTTTTACCTGATTTGCTCACCGACTCCCAAATGATTCGTTCAACGACTCATTTTTCCAAACCCCTCCTTTGCGCGACGCTAATCTGCGATTGGTCAGATGACCCAGCAGTGTTTACATAGATAATACTTATTGTTTAACACGGAGTACAATGATGCTTTTATCAATTAAATCGTGTTATAATAATGATTATAGTCCACTGCTTTGTAGTTTGTAGTAAAAAACTAAAAATAAGATAAAGATTTTAATGTTATGTTAGCGAGCATAGCCAAGAGTTCATATTGTAAAAGCACAATCAGTCTTTGTTTGCGTTAGCCCGATGCATAAACATAACGTTTTTACAAAAAAAAAAAATGCAGTTACGTTACTACGAGGTATTATTCTATTCTTTAAGACAACTCCGAAAACAACGACAAACACTTCACATATCTCAATACAATTGCCATTGAAGACCTAGAAGCTAAACGGTGCTTACACAACAAACAAAATAATAATTAAGCATGCTACATAAAACATAAAAGCAACAATTATTAATAACACTTACAGGTTGTGATACGGAGGAGGAAGCTGATGCAAATACACTTGGAACTGAACCTTCCTTCAATATCAGCCGGCTCGCGAATCCAAGTTTGATTGCATTTAAAAAGCAATCGTCTTCAAAATGGCGCGAACAAAGCACAAGGCTCGGACTATACTTCTCTGGTATAGTTATATGAATTGAAGCCACTTAGTCTTCAAATGCTCCTCCTTGGGCAGATGAAAAAAGTTGGCTTTTGAGTTTTGAGTCGCACTTCAGAACACAGCGTCTCGTCGCCATGATATTTTCCCTGGCCTTGGAGCGCAATAAGTGGGCGTATCGTATTCAAATAACTTGACAAGTTGACGTCATCTAGTCAGAGAAAAAGCTTCGGTCTTCTAACGATTCATAAAAATGACTCCGAGTCGACTCTTACTTTTGAAAGACAATAACTTTATATAAGGTGCACTTTCATATTTCAAACGTTGCAGGATGTTTTTGTTCACTTAGATCTATGTTACACACTACATGAAAGGTAAATTTCAAAATTCCATAATAGGGGCCCTTTAAGAGAATATTTCAGATCTTGCATTATCTCATGTCTGCAGAGATGATTTGATACAGAAATATACAGAAAGATCAGAAATATTTTGATACAAAGTACATCACTTATCACAATTATGATGGAAAACACACCCACTCGATCTTACAGCACAGAAGAGACACCAAATATCTTATATTTGTAAATAATCAAACATAGAGCATATAGTAGAAAATATATGAATGATTAAAGAAATCGTCTCGGGTTGCTTGACTGTAACCCTGTTACCTGAAAAAGCGAGAACAAGATGCTGCGTCATACGCTATGGAAAACATCTTTGTTTGACCGGTTGTGAAGCATGTGTGGCAAACTACGTCTAGAACTTGACATTAAATAACCTCTGACGATAATGTCATTGGAATGCTTGGGAGAGACTATAAATAGATGTGAAACAGGTGCGCCTTCAGGTATCACTTTGTCTGAAGAGACGTCTGGATACGCCGCCCTAGCCCCTCAAGGACTATGGCTAAGTCCCACGAAGGGAGGCCTCAACCGCCTCGCTCCACAGATGAATTGGCGATCAGAGGGTGATTCCCGACTGGAGCCTCGTCAATCAGGGCATGTCAAGAGATATGGCGGACACAAATACCTTGATAATCACGGCGTGCAGTATGTCACCTTTCAAAGACACCCTATTTTAAGTCATATATCCTTCTTGTGGAGGGAACCCTGGCACTCAGAATAGTCCCTAAAACATCAGCTGGAAGCCCAGCATCTCTCAGTTGGTCCCCCTCAGGGGCCGAATGTGAAGGTTTCACAGCTCAGGCCGGGAATTAAGTATTGTCCCTCGTTGGCTCGGCCAATACACAGGGATGTAAATCGCTGTGAGGGACAGGAACTTGTCTTGAGCCCAAAGCAGAACCTGCTACGCTAACCTTTTTAGAAGGTTTGAACTCAGTCCGCCTTGGCGATGTATATAGCTGACTACCATAGTGATGTCCATCTGCACTAGGACATGGTATCCCCTTAACTGCTGGAGGAAGTACTTCAGGGTCAGAAATACAGCCATCAATTCAAGGCAATTGATGTGCTAATCGAGATGATGACCTCTCCAGACCCCTTGGGCTGGACGGCCATCTACAACCACACCCCAGCCCGTCAGGGAAGTGTCTGTTGTTAGTATCCTGTGGTGACAACACACGCCTAGAGTAGAACTCAAGGTGAGGAACCAGGGTCTGAGCCACTAAATCCGCGTTTCCACCACAGGAACTTTCCCCAGGAACTAGGAACTTTGGGCTGGTACTCGGTGTGTTTACACCGCAGGAACCAGGGTCTAAATGAAGTTCCGGGTAAATATTTCCCCCTCCGAAAGTCCCTGCTGGCGAGGTAGTACTTTTTCAAAGTTCAGGAACTTTCGGGGGTGGGACTTGTGTGCTGATTGGTTGTTCACGCTGCATTTTGATTGGATGACTCCACGCAGCATTCTATTTTAACCGCCATTTTTAAAAATCTATTGCGGTTCGTAGCTTCATGCAGATGTTGTCTGTCTGCAAATATGGAATTTAATAAAAAATAAAAACACACAGCTGGACCGGCGACGAAGTTCAGGCTTTATTAAGCGTATTTGTGGAAGAAGAAATTTTCTGCGCTTTTGTCCCAGCCGTCTCACGGTCAATGTCCGCATCGTCTAAATTTAAATCTAGCATTATGAGCGTTCTGAACACGCTTTAGTATCAGTGCTCGTCTCTTTTCTGCCGTTTTGTTAATTACCTCGTTAGTAAACCAATACATCACAAACAACTGCAGCACAGTTTGAATCTCCTCCATACTTATTATAAATGTGGCGCTCAAAACTGATTACTGTCCGTCGCAGACTGGGAGGAGCAGTCGCGCGCAGTTTATAATCTCCCCGGTACTTTAGACCGCGGTGTAAACGCAGAAAGCAACCGGTCTGGGGCAAAAAGAGTTCCTCGGAAAAAGTTCCTGGGACAAATTGTTCCAGGTAATTTCGGTGGAAACGCGGCTATAGAAAGGGTATGAAGCCCACAACACCGAACCCAAAGCATGGGTTTTAGAAAGGGCGCAATGCACTCGGCGCATGCCCTTACCCTTATTTGCCTCTGCAGATTGGCCCTTGGATGATATCCCCTGGCTCTGAGCCACAACTGAAATGGTCTCATGTTCAGAAGCCCCAAAGGTATCGCCGTGGACACAGCTGCCATAAGACCTAGAACTCTTTGAAAGTAATTTCCTGACCTCGCCTAATATCGCTTAGGGTGTTTAAGATGGACTGGACACGTGATGGAGACAGCTGTGTCCGCATGGTGACCGAGTCCCTTATAACCCCTAAATACGTTGTCCTCTGGGCTGGAGAGAGAGCGTTTTTCTTGCTGTTGAGTCTCAACTCCCGAGGTACAAGATGAGCGAGGGAGACATCCCGATGGGATGAAAACATTTCCGAGGGAGAAATCAGCCAATCGTCTGTTATTTAAAATGCGAATGCCTTATGCTGGCTTGGCAAAGGAAACATGCTATTACTTTTTCTAAATCCATAAACTGACACCAACATTTTAAACTGCAACTTAACTTGGCACAGACCTACAGGCTGTTCGGATTATTCTTATTATTACACAGATTTCCCCATAGTGGACAGTCTAATACCCGTAAAATCCCATATACCTGTACTTCCATTGTACATTTCAGATGTTTTTTTTAACGGATCTAACTTAAGTTTTTTTTAACCCCTTACTTATCTTGACATCTGTCCATAAGGCTTATATAACACGCTGATATACCTAGGCTTTCGAAGACAATATTTAAAGTAACCAAATGATTATGCAAAAAAAATTTAAGTTGCCAAGAGTGTGATGAAAAAATGCAAAATGTGGAAAATGTAATGAATATTTCTCCATTTTGACCTAAACTACGGGTTGAAGCTGTACAGTGGGATATTGCTTTGTACAGTAGATCACTATGTCTCTGTGTGGTTTGAATCCCACAGATCGGTGTGAAGTCACACTCCTCTGGCACATAACATTCATACACATCTGGTATTCTGGTAGATTATCACTGTAAATGAGGACACACTTTTATACAGTAATTATTATAGTTACTAGCACTGATTCCAAAGATTGAGAGAGAAAAAAATACAATGATGTCCAAAAATCGATTGATAATATTCAAAAACTGGTTAAATCTGGTATTATGTTTTTTTTTTTTTACATTTAAGATTCTACAGTGTTTCTACAATGTCACATATGTAAATATGTGCCATTGATTAAATACAGTATGCAAGAATGATCATGTGAACCGTTTGCATGGAATATCAGATTATTAGCTTCCATTGAAGCACAAGATAAATGTTTGGAAATTTCACAAATCATGCTGTATTGTATCAATGTTAGTATTATTTATTTGCTTAATATTAGTTTAACCATCTGATTTATTTCAAATGATTGTACTATTTTAGTTCGATATTTTTTTATTTGATATTTTATGGTACTAAACTATATTTATGCATAAGTTATAATTAATTGATTTACTTTTTGAGCACGGACCCTGAAAATGACATTTCCAATTTAAATTGTCATAATTGAATGCTTTAGAGCAAAGACTTAAGTTTGATTATTGCTCAAATGAAAAAAAGTTAAAAAACTTAACTTGAAAAAAAGTTACAACATTTAACATTTATTTACTGGTATAAAACAATGCACAAAAATACCACTTTCAATTTTTATTATGAAATATATATTTTCCAAAACAAATTTTGCTCTAAAACTGTGAGAAAATCATAATTTAGATACTGTGAGTAAAAGACATAATTCTAAACCAGCTGTGTTCCAAATTTAAGGTTGATATCTCAAAAATGTTGCTTTCAGTAAGAATTTGTTTGTGCGCAGTACCAAAAGTTCTCTTACGTAGAGTTCTCTCCTACTGCGTCGAAGACGCTACGGGAAAGATATTTCTTTTTCGAGATTGAAGCCTAAAATGAATCCTTAATTTTGTAAAATATGTAAAACGCTTTTCTGTAGCATACAACCTTAGGCGGAGCAAATCGCGCGCCCATTGGCTGCTCCGCCAGAAAAGCACAGCCTATGCAAGGCCAGTGACGCTGACCAATGAGGACGCTTCGCGCCCTCTGCGTCACCTCCCGCCGAAACGGGCGTGGTCTAGGCCTATAAATACGAGCATAGCTGTCTCCCACTCTGATTTTCTATTCTTCACGAAGCTACACGCATCGTAGGACTGGATTCGAGCCGCCACAGCCGTCATATACAAGCACCTCAGCAGGACAAGCCCTTTACCAGAAGCCGCTGATTCATCGCCGCCTTCAGCCGCCGTTCCCTGCTGCGCTTCTCCGGCGTGGAATATCCTTTACATTATGTGTGTGTGTTTTTGTGTGTGTGTTCGCCGTCGCGTCACACATTTTTTCCCACCACTAAAAGAGCCGAGCGTCTTTTTCAAGATGCCTCGCACCTCCTGTGGCTCGTGTAGAGCCCCGCTCAGCGACGGGGACCACGTGCTCGTGTTTCCTGCCTGGGTGAGGATCACGCAGCTTCAGCTCTCGTCGATGGCGGCTGCCATCACTGTGATTTGATGCCTACGGTGACTCTGCGGACTCGCCTGGCGTTCATTTACTGAAGCTGCATCTTTCCACCCGCTGCATTGCCGCGCCGTGAAAAGCGCCGTGCTTAGCGGAGCCCAGAACCTCCCTCCACCACGAGGTGCTCGCCGCTGGAGGACGACTGCTGTTCTCCCCTCCCCCGCCGCTCGTGAGCATCAGCATCGATGCGCTTACCGGCTGGATGGCTGCTTTTCTGCAGAGGAACGTACGTTACCGTCCTCACGACCCGCGCCTTTTTCTTCCTGAATTCACGAAGAAATCGCGGAGTCCCGGAAAGCCCCGTTTTCAGCCAGGATGCGCACTTCTGCTTCGAGGAAAGCTACAGTGTTAAAATCCCGCCGCGGTCGGATTTCACTAAAATGTCTCGCTCGCACAGTCCCAACTTACGCGACCGTGCCAGTGTATTTTGCAGTCACCAAATCGGCATCAAGGCCCGTTTGCCTGCACACAAACGCCGTTTTCACGACGCCCCAGGTAAATCTGAAAATGTATTTTCTGGTGTCCCGGCCACGGCCGATGGTGTAATGTGTGTATCCGTAATGCCCACGACCCAGTGCCCATTCGTACACTCAAGCACAGCCCTACACAATACAGGGCTTGCACACATAAAATCGACTCATGTCGATTGTGCATCACATGTAAGTTAGTGAACGTGCCCGCTTTTCAGTGCCTACAATCACTACACACTACATGTCCCGTGGTTTCTGTAAAAACGAAACGAATGCACGGTCAGTCAGTTCTGATAGACAGTACTCTCAGTGCTACACGGTGTCCCGGCCACGGCCGATGGTGTAATGTGTGTAACTGTACGCCCACGACCCAGTGCCCATTCGTACACACAAGCACAGCCCCACACAATACAGGGCTTGCACACATAAAATCGACTCAATGTCGATTGTGCATCATATGTAGTGAGCGTGCCCGCTTTCAAGTGCCCACAATCACTACAAGCTACATGTCACACGGTTTCTATGAAACGAAACCGATGCACGGTCAGTCAGTTCTAATAGACAGTACTCCCAGTGCTATAAATGTACCCGCGTTCACGCACCCACATTTATTCTCAAACATGCCGAGCCGTACGGGGCTCGCACCGCGCGCTCTCTCTCTCAGCTGAGAGAGCTGAGCGCGCGCAGGCTGCCCGCTCGATTAAGCACACTGTACACTGTACATTTACAGTGTGCATGGATGCGGCGCTGGCACCCCTGAGACTCCGAGGCGTTAGAATTCTGAATTATTTGGACGATTGGCTGATTCTGGCTCAATCACCTTCAGAACTCACTCGCCACAAGACCCTAATACTCAATCACCTCGAGTGCTTAGGTCTGAGAGTCAATTGGGAGAAAAGTTCACTGTTTCCCAGTCAAAGGGTCTCCTTTTTAGGACTGGATCTGAACTCACTGTCTATGACAGCACGGCTGTCATCACAGCGCAGGCGAAACACCCTGCAAGTGGCGAAATCCTTCCGCAGCGGCCATATAGTGCCGCTCAAGAGATTTCAGAAAATGCTAGGCCTCATGGCCGCAGCATCGACAGCTCTACAGTTGGGCCTGCTGCGCATGCGCCCACTGCAGTTCTGGCTGGGAGCGCGTGTACCGCGCCGAGCATTGGTTCACGGTCGTTATCGCCTCAAGGTCAATCAGGAATGCATTTCAGCCCTGACACCATGGAGAGCGTCAGACTGGTACCGGTCAGGTGTAAGCCTGGGGACTTCCTCAAGCCTGAAGGTGGTGTCCACGGACGCGTCCATCTCAGGCTGGGGAGCGCTGCTCGAGGGCAGACCGTTCTTTGGCCAGTGGGCAGAACGAGTCGAACTACCGCACATAAACTGCCTGGAAATGATGGCGGTGGACTTTGCGCTGAGGCGCTTTCGTCCTCAGATAAAAGGGCACCAAGTCCTGGTCCGTTCGGACAACATGTCGGTAGTAGCCTATATAAACCGCCAGGGTGGCGTGAGATCCCGAAACCTCTTCAGGTTGACGGAACGCATCCTGGTATGGGCCCAGCACAACCTGCGCTCGCTGAGAGCAATGCATGTGCCAGGTCACCTGAACGTTGGCCCAGACAGACTCTCACGGAACAACGTTCCTACAGGAGAGTGGTCTCTACACACACAGTCTGTTGTGGAAAACGTTCGGCAGAGCGGAAATAGACCTGTTCGCAAACCAGGAAAACGCTCACTGCCCAGAATTCTTTTCGAAGAGCACGAACGCGCTGGCCAGTGTCTGGCCCCGCCGTCCGCTCTATGCTTTTCCTCCTGTCTCACTCCTGCCTCAGGTGCTGGAGCGAATCAGGGAAAGCGGATGCTCAGTGCTTCTTGTCGCACCATACTGGACGAATCAACCCTGGTTCCTAGTTTTGATGCGGCTGAAGAGTACTGCCCCGTGGCCGATCCCAGTGAGGAGGGACCTCCTCTCGCAGGCCAAGGGCTCGATTTTGCATCCTCGCCCGGATCTCTGGTCCCTACATGTGTGGGCCATAAACGGGTACCCGCTAACCTCCCAAAGGGAGTATTAGACACGATCGAGCAGGCTAGGGCCCCGTCTACTAGACGGCTCTACGCTTCCAAATGGTCGGTGTTTTCTGGTTGGTGTTCAGACCAAGGTCTGTCACCGCTTCAGTGCGGGGAAACAGAGATTCTCTCCTTCCTGCAGGAGCTATTGGATAAGGGTAGGACCCCATCCACGCTCAAAGTCTATGTGGCAGCCTCATCAGCGTTCGTTAATCCAACGCTTGGCCGTTCACTGGGCAGAAACGACCTGGTGGTCCGTTTCCTTAGAGAAGCCAGGAGGTTAAATCCTCCAAGGCCTCCTTCAGTCCCCGTTCGGGACCTTTCTACGGTGTTAAACGCTATGAAAGGGGCCCTTTTCGAGCCTATTCACTCAGTTGACATGAAGTACCTGTCTTTCAAGACCGTGTTTCTTTTGGCTCTCGCTTCAGTGAAGCATGTGGGGGATTTGCAAGCGCTCTCAGTCAGAGCCTCTTGTATGGAGTTCGGGCCTAACGACTCTGTAGTCGTGTTGAAACCGAAGCATGGGTACGTACCTAAGTCCCTCAACACACCGTTCAGGGCTCAGGTCATCTCCCTGTCGGCTCTGCCGGCCTCTGAGGACGGAAACAGCTCCCTTTGCCCGGGTCAGGGCATTAAGAGCTTATGTGTCACGCTCCGCTGTTTTTCGACAGACGGAGCAGCTCTTTGTTTCGTTCAGTGGGCGCTCTAAAGGGCGAGCCGCGACGAAACAGAGTCTGTCTCGATGGGTAGTGGACGCCATTGCGCTAGCCTACGCATCTAGAGGTTTGGAATGCCCTCTGGGCATCAGAGCACATTCTACGAGAGGCATGGCCTCTTCGTGGGCAAGATATCTGTATGGCGGCAGGCTGGGCCTCCCCGTCTACATTTATAAGGTTCTATAACCTAGAGGTTCCTGCGTTGCAGGCTAAACTGCTCTCGGTCTAGAAGACTATGTTTAGTGTTCCTGCCCCGTGCTGCGGCCCAGGTCACTCCAATGTTTTAAGCATCACTCACTGACAATGTGTCCCATGAGCATGCTATGACCCCTCATATATATCTAATATTTACATATATATGTTATTATGCCCTTAGGGGCGCTATTATAAAGGGATGATGCTAATTCTAGCCACTCTCCCTATACATTCTTGGTGTAGGCGCTTGTATGCCGGGGCGCGCGCGCCCTCGGGTGTCTGTGTCGGTCCAAGAGCACGCACGGCGTGTTACAGGGGTTCCCGTAGCGTCTTCGACGCAGTACGAGAGAACTCTACGTAAGAGAACGTACTCGGTTACTGACGTAACCTCGGTTCTCTCTAGGAGAGGGAACGAGTACTGCGTCTCAGGCCGTGCGTGCCCACGCTGCGTCGCTTCAGTGACGAAAATCAGAGTGGGAGACAGCTATGCTCGTATTTATAGGCCTAGACCACGCCCGTTTCGGCGGGAGGTGACGCAGAGGGCGCGAAGCGTCCTCATTGGTCAGCGTCACTGGCCTCGTATAGGCTGTGCTTTTTTGGCGGAGCAGCCAATGGGCGCGCGATTTGCTCCGCCTAAGGTTGTATGCTACAGAAAAGCGTTTTACATATTTTACAAAATTAAGGATTAATTTTAGGCTTCAATCTCGAAAAAGAAATATCTTTCCCGTAGCGTCTTCGACGGAGTACTCGTTCCCTCTCCTAGAGAGAACCGAGGTTACGTTAGTAACCGAGTACGTTTCCACTAGATGAAATTAGTTTCTCATTAATTTCCATTTCCTTTTCGAATCGTGTGTGTGTGTGTGTGTGTGTGTGTGTGTGTGTGTGTGTGTGTGTGTGTGTGTGTGTGTGTGTGTGTGTGTGTGTGTGTGTGTGTGTGTGCGCGTGCCGTGCGTGTGTGTGTGTGTGTGTGTGTGTGTGTGTGTGTGTGCACTGTAAAAAAATGTTGGTTTAACTTAAAAAAGCAAGTTATCTTGTTGCCTTAAAATTTTGAGTTTGTTGTAATTAAAATTTTGAGTTAATACAATGAAGAAGAATGGTTTAATAAACAGAAACCCTAAATAGTATGTTATCTTCACATCGAAGTTGATTTGACAAAAGATAAAAAGTTGTGATAACAAATCATGAAAATACAGTGTGTGTGTGTGTGTGTGTGTGTGTGTGTGTGTGTGTGTGTGTGTGTGTGTGTGTGTGTGTGTGTGTGTGTGTGTGTGTGTGTGTGTGTGTGTGTGTGTGTGTGTTCACACAGCAAGTGTCAAAACCTATACCAAGTTTTATACAATTCCAATGAAGTAAACAATAATAAAAAATAAAAAACGTAAAATTTTCGTTTTCGGAAAAAAGTTCATTTTGTCATATGCTTGTAATTTTATTGTTACTATTATGTTAAAATTACTATTAAGTTTTGAACATTTCTTAGAAGGGCCAACTGTCTGAAGTAATGCATTGATGTAATACTTTAATCTTTAAAGGATGCATTAGTACACAACACATGATGACCCACATTTGCTCCTCAGACTGCTTAATACCTATTAAGAAGTGTTTCCCTCACTGACTCCTTTATCTATCATCCTCTTTCCCTGTTCTGTAGTACATCTGTACTAGGCAAAGAAACTCTCTAGACTCTCTGGTTCTGATTGTTTGATATTCTGTTAAAATGCAACAACATTCATTCATTTTCCCAGTTATATAAAATATATATATTTGTGGTGGAAGGAAAGTGTTTGTTTGTACTTGTTGTTCTGTCTATGAAGGTTTTCTCAGGGATTCAATGCTCTTCAGGGCATTTTCTCAGTACATTGTGCGCATCTTTAAAGAGGTTATTTTATGAACAGTGTTTTCTCTTCTGAATTCATGAAGTTATCTCACTTTACCTACATTATGGTGTTATGTTTTGAGAACTATTTGATCATCATGCTCGGTTTGAGGTCTGAAAGAGCATTTTAACACCTCAAAAATATCCGGAAATAGCACAGGTTATGATTACATTCTTTACGGTATCATTCAGTAAGTTTGGAATAATTAAGATTTGTAAGTCTCAAAATGCCAATCAAGGCTGCATTTATTTGATCAAAAACACAGTTAAAATATTAAATATTTTATTCAAATAATTGTTTTCTATTTTAATATATTTTATTTATTCCAGTGATGGAAAAGCTTAATTTTCAGCATCATTACTCCAGTCTTCAGTGTCACATGATCCTTCAGAAATCCATATGTGATGATTTACTACTGGAATATATCTTATCATGATCAATGTTGAAAAATGTATGTTGTAATATTTCCGTGCAACATTCTATTCAAAAGTTTGGGGTAAGATTTAATAACAACAAAAAAATATTAATACTTATATTCAGCAAGGATGGATTAAATTGATCAAAAGTGACAGTAAAGAAAGAAAAAAAAAGGATTTTTTTTTATATATATATATATATATATATATATATATTTTTTCAAATAAATGCTGTCCTTTTTTAATTTCTATTCATCAAATAATCCTGAAAAGAATATTAAATCAGTTTCCTCAAAAATATGAATTATTCCAAACTTTTGACCGGTAGTTGAACATGCCAGATTGTGTATTTTTGTTATACTTTATTGCCAAATAATTACTGAATCATTGCATCATGTTTTAAAGGGGGACAGAACATTTTCAGATTGGCGGTCAGACAACACAGAAGTAAACTGGCTCTTTTGAGATAATGATGAAAAGGAAGAAGAATACAGTGGAGGACAGCGCCACACTTATCACCCTCTCGGACCACCCCGAACAAACCTACGGGAGCGTGGAGGTACTACAATTGTCTGTTATCTTGAGTTGGGAAAAAAAAGTGCAGGTTGTTTTACAAAATTCATCAGCGGCCACAAAGAGAGGAAGCTAATTACGAGTTAACAATGTAACACAAACATGCCAAATTTCCTCGCATCCATCACCCTCCGCCACTCCACCCTAATATCCCTGATAAGAGTCAGACACATTAGAGGCTTTTCCGAGGAATGTTCTTGTTAAGATCATTCTCTGAGGTTTGTACGCATGGATATATCAGTTCTTCATATTGATACTGATTATGGAGAGGTGTTCATGTGATTCACAGACATGTGTGGCACCTCAGGAAAACAAGAACGTGTTCAGTGACGGGGTCACCCGCATCGGTGAGTATCATGGGGGAGAACATAAAGGAAAAGGCTAAAAGTACATGAGATTTGCTTGAAACTTGCAATTCTGAGAGTTGAGAGTTGATCATGTAATTTGCAATCATTTTGACAACAAATTTGTCAAAAAAAAAGATATTTTAGAGACTTTCGCTTTCTCTGTACAATGTTTCCTATGTTTTTCCTGCATGAGATTCATCTGTATAATGCCAAGCTATATGCATGTTTGATAAATTGTTATTTAGGAAAACGTTAACCTCTTATGAAAGCATTTAGAATTTTAATTCATTTGATAAATATGTTTATTTTATTTTTTTGATGACAGATTTTGTCTTGGTTTGGGAGGAATCTGTGAACCCCTTGAAGCCGGCAGAATTGGAAGAACTCTCGTCCGGTTCCTCGCGTGATACACACAGGAAATGGAGGACCGAATTTCTTTCCAGACTCCAGACTGCCGGCCTTCACCAGGAGACGGTATACAGCATGACAACGTTTACATGCACATCAAATTTAGTTTAAGAACTAAATTTGGGTTGCAGCCATATTACGAATGCGAGGTAGGCCATCATATGTATACAGGTGCTGGTCATATAATTAGAATATCATGAAAAAGTTGAATATCATTCAAAAAGTGAAACTTGTATATTATATTCATTCATTCCACACATACTGTGTTAGCTTTGGCACTGTGTGCAGGTGCCAGTCCTGTTGAAAAATTAAATCTGCATCTCCATAAAGTTGGTCAGCAGCAGGAAGCATGAAGTGCTCTAAAACTTCCTGGTAGACGGCTGCGTTGACCTTGGACTTCAGAAAACACAGTGGACCAACACCAGCAGATGACGTGGCACCCCAAACCATCACTGACTGTGGAAACTTTACACTGGACTTCAAGCAACGTGGATTGTGTGCCTCTCCTCTCTTCCTCCAGACGCTGGGACCGCGATTTCCAAATGAGATGCAAAATTTGCTCTTATCAGAAAAGAGGACTTTGGTCCACTGTGCTTTATTAAATCCAGAGTCAACGCAGCCGTCTACCAGGACATTTCCAGAGCACTTCATGCTTCCTTCATTTTCCAGCAGGATTTGCACCTGCCCACACTGCCAAAAGAACCAAAACCTGGTTCAATGACCATGGTATTACTGTGTAATTACTGCTATTTCATAAGCTGTAAGCCATAATCATCAAACTTATAACAAATAAAGGCTTGAAATATCTCACTTTGCATGTAATAGAGTCCATATAATATATTAGTTTCACCTGTTAAGTTGAATTCTTGAAATAAATAAACTTTTTGATGATATTCTAATTATATGACCAGCACCTGTATATAAATATATATATTACCTGATCTGTATTATATATAGGCCTACCTAATACCTAATACCTGATGTTCTAACCCTAAGAACAAACATGTACATGTAGTTAATCAATATTACTCAGTTCTTGAATGTATAGTTAGACTGTAACAAGGACACCATTTAATAACCACACTTTTTTCAAGATTAATTGCTGGGGCACTTAAATTTTACATTTAAAGTAAAAAAAAAAAAATTATGTACTAAATTTATATTTCATCTTTTGTGATGTGTAACTAAAAGTATATTATATACTACAAATATATGTGATTGTGGGTTTTTGCAATGCATTGCATATAAGCAAAGCTGAGATTCAGCACTCTTGGAATAAACATTGGACACCATTCATTTATATCGTATGAATCAAAAACACTGATATATTTCCTACATGTTGAACTGAATATAAACACATTAGAAAAAATTCCTGCCTCAAGTGGAGGAGTTTAAGTATCTTGGGGTCTTGTTCACGAGTGAGGGAAGGATGGAACGGGAGATTGACAGACGGATCGGTGCAGCTTCTGCAGTAATGCGGTCGATGTACCGGTCTGTCGTGGTGAAGAAAGAGCTGAGCCGCAAGGCGAAGTCCTACTCTACGTTCCTACTCTCACCTATGGTCATGAGCTTTGGGTCATGACCGAAAGAACAAGATCCCGGATATAGGCGGCCGAAATGAGCTTTCTCCGCAGGGTGGCTGGGCGATCCCTTAGAGATAGGGTGAGGAGCTCGGTCACTCGGGAGGAGCTCAGAGTAGAGCCGCTGCTCCTCCACATCGAGAGGGGTCAGCTGAGGTGGCTCGGGCATCTGTTCCGGATGCCTCCTGGACGCCTTCCCGGGAAGGTGTTCCGGGCACGTCCCACCGGGAGGAGACCCCGAGGAAGACCTAGGACACGCTGGAGAGACTATGTCTCCCGGCTGGCCTGGGAACGCCTCGGTGTCCCCCCGGAAGAGCTAGAGGAAGTGTCTAGGGAGAGGGAAGTCTGGGCATCTCTGCTTAGACTGCTGCCCCCGCGAACCGGCCCCGGATAAGCGGAAGAAGATGGATGGATGGATGGATGGATGGATGGATGGATGGATGGATGGATGGATGGATGGATGGATGGATGGATGGATGGATGGATGGATGGATGGATGGATGGATGGATGGATGGATGGATGGATGGATGGATGGATGGATGGATGGATGGATGGATGGATGGATGGATGGGTGGATGGATGGATGGATGGATGGAGAAAAGTACACTTTCTAATGTGATGTCTTTCTCCCACTGTGAATGCGTCTCAGAAAGAGGTCGTGCAGGGGAAAACAAAGACTACTTATGTCCTTCTGAACGCACCCTGGAATGTTCTGTGTTATTATGCTGAGGAGATCAGCCTCCGAGTGCCATTACAGGTAAAGCACCTGATCTTTAATATCACAAAGTAAATTATACATATACTCAATATATCTCAACTGTACTTCTCTTTTGGGTGATTTCAGGTTGTGACAACTCCAATATCAAACTGGTCTGAGAACATCCTAGAAAAACTGCACATCCCAAACATAATGGCACAAGATGTGCCCAACCTCCCACCGGACTACTACACCTGCCAGTTCCGCAGCAATAAACTAGAGAGGTACGATCCATACTGATCCAAAAAGGGACAAAATATTACTCTTTTTGGGGTCCTTCTGGACAGGTTCTTCATCAGTGTTGAGCAAAGTTACTAAGTAATGTGTTACTCCCTGTAGGAAACTTTTCCTTCTTCTAAGCAAAGACCAGGAGACGTTGGAATCACGTTCAAGCAGAAGTTATTCTTTATTGAGCGTAGCGGCAGGTTCGCCCAAACAGTCTGATCTAAACAGTATATACCTGGTATTTTTATAGGCATTTTAGGAGGATGGACTTCTGGGGGTGGAGACAAATTCAAACAAATCATACTAAAGTAGGGAGGAGTTGATTCTATCAAGCAAAAACCAGTTTGGCAGATTATCTAGATTGCTCAATAGAAACACTCCCTAAAAAAGCAACTAATTACATTACTTAGTTACTTTTTATTGAAAGCAATGCATTACATTACTTTTGCGTTACTTTTACTTACGTTAAATAACACTAAAGAAATTTTTTTACCTTAAAATCATGTTTCCAAAACCGTGTCAGTGGTTCATCAAGTCTTAACAGGGTGAAAGGTACTTCTGGATTTGCCTTGCAGCCCTATATCTGCTATAACCACAATGAGACATAAGAAAACTACAAATTTGACTTGCTTTACAATAGTCATTATTTAGTATTTCTTAGTTTCTGCTGTCGCAATACATCATACTTTCATGAAATCATGCATCATACTCTACCTTGTCTGTGGACATCGTTCATTCCAGAGCCGGTGTGTGATAAACAGCGAGCGTGCGTGCGACAGTAGGCTGCGGTAGGCTCAATTATTTACGACAGCGGTAATGAACCGCTTCCAACCTGTAGGGCGACCGCAGAGGAAAAGTTATTTAGTGTTGCTTTAAGTGTTTGCTTACTGATAAGTTATTTTACAAGTGTTTAATGCAGTAACGCACGTTTAAGTGACTGTTATGGAGAAGAGAGAATTTTGATTGTCCTGAAACACACGGTTTGAGGATCCAAACGCAGTATTTATTAGAAAGGTAACCCACAATCGTCAATGTCGATATCAATTTTATTTATATAGCATTTATAATCACAACGTAGGTTGTACAAAGTGCTGCACAATGAAAACAGAACAAGGCAAAGCTTCGACTTCGGAACGCATAACAATCTCTGGTTGGACAACCGGAGAGACAGAACTGGACGATATTCAGTTAATAAGTCCGAGAGGTAGGGAGGGCCCAGACCGTTTAATGATTTAAGCACCAAAATTCACTTGATAACACAGGCAGCCAGTGCAAAGAACGTAAAACCGGCGTGATGTGGTCCTGTTTTTTAGTACTGTCTTGCAGCTGCATTTTGTACTATCTGCAACCGGGATAAAGCTGACTGGCTGATCCCAAAATAAAGTGTTACAGTAATCGAATCTAGAAGTAATAAAAGCATGAATTAATTTTCCAAAATTGTTTCTTGACTGAACTATTATTTCAGTTTTACTCTCATTAAAATATTTTTTTTTAAAGACAACCAGGCCTTCACATCAGACAAACAGGTCATAAGTGTCTTCAAACCATTTGAACTCTGTTTTAATGTCAAATAGATTTGAGTATCATCTGCATAGCAGTGAAACAACAGACCATGCTTCCTAAAAATAGAACCCAATGGGAACATATATAATGTAAAAAGAATAGGAGCTAAGATGGAACCCTGAGGAACGCCACATGATAGAGGAGCTGCCCCAGATGAATGTTCACCCATATTAACTTTAAAACTTATATTAGAAAGGTATGATTTAAACCATTCAAGAGCACTTCCTTTTATGCCAACACAGTGCTCCAAGCGAGCAAGAAGGACAGCGTGGTCCAATGTGTCAAAAGCAGCACTCAAGTCTAGGAGCACAAGCACAGCATAGTCCTGCCTATGAGTCGCCAGAAAGTCGGATATCATTTAAAACCTTCAAAAGTGCAGTCTCTGTCGAGTGATGTTTTCTAAAACCTGATTGAAAGATCTCAAATATCTTATTTTCATCTAAGAAACTCTGCAATTGTTTAAGAACTATTTTCTAGGATCTTTGTAATAAAAGACAAATTAGAAATGGGCCTATAATTATCTACAGTAGGTTTTTAACACATGATGGTACAGTACTAGTTTCAATACATCGTAGTTTATCATAGTCAAGTAGGGACCTACTGCATCAACAACTTGTTTCAGGAAATATGGAGGCATGACATCAATGGAGGAGCCTGATGGCTTTAACTGGCACACTATTTCTTGAAGTTGTATAAAAGAAATAGGTTAAAACCAACAGAACTCTGCAATACAAACAGAGTGGATGGATGGATCAGAAGCAGGGGAGATATCCCCAATCTGATATCATTAATCTAATTAATAAAAAAAATTAAGAATATCGTCACACATTGTTTTTGAGACAGCAGGGTACTCAGAGACAGGTGAATTAACAACAGTGTTGAAAACGGTAAGAAGAGTTTTGGGTCTGATAATAATTACTATTAATAAGTTCCATGAAATACCTGGATTTTGCTACTTTCACTGCCTTCTGGAATTTGGATAATGAATCTCGTAATATTTCAAAAGAAATTTGGAGCCTGTCCTTTTTCCACTTGCGCTCCGCTCGTCTACAGCTCTGCCTCAAAGAGCGAACATGATCATCACTCCAGGGCCCAGATCTAGGTTTGAGTTTTAAGGTCTTTACAGGAGCCACTGAATCCAAAACATTTACAAATGTGGAGTTGAGTCTGAGTAGGAGCTCCTCTGCACTCAGATCATACTGACTGACATCCACAGATTGAATAGCATCACAAAAGGCTAATGAAAAGAATTTGCTTGTAGATGAGGTAATTCATCGAGATTTACGGACATATTTAGTGGCTTTAGAGTAATTTGGTACCCAGGGAACAGAAAACATAACAGATTTGTGGTCAGATCGTAGTCCAGGCACAGGTCAGGTCATACACAAGCAAACAGTCCAAACAATGATTAAGTCCAAGGTGCAGGCAAAAACAGAGAAATCCAAGAATAGCAGGCAGAAGATTTAAAAAAAAAACAAGACATGAAAAACCAGGACAAAGGAGGAACATGATACAATGACTCAGAATTGCAGTGTAACCATCATACAAGACTTATGGAAAAGTGACTGAGTAACCAGGCTTTATATAGGCAGAGGCTGGCAGAGGTAATGAGGTAAAGGTGACACAGCTGAAAACAGTCATGGAAGATGAACCTGGGCAATGGACTATGGGAGATGAAGTCCATAAGAGAATGACAATAGTCCGTGATAGTCCCCCCTGGTGATCGTGACAACTCGTTACATCGAAAAAGTAGGCTTATCTGATACCTGTAATGTGTTACAACCAACACTGTTTATAAATAATAAAATATTAAAAAGTTGTTGGGGATTTCCCCATGTTTGCTCTATGTTTGCATGGAGTCAGCACCTCCTTAAATACAAACACATCACACACTCCCAATACACACTTATGCAAATGTGTATGTGACTCTTTTGTCCTACATAATAAATGGCACATCCAGGAATATGTTCTGTAATTATGATTCCCATCATAGTTCATGCGCATGCTTTCTTACCGAATAAAAAACGTATCTGCCTCAATTGCACATTTTACGATTTTTTTTTTAGCGCATCTTGCATTTCCCTCAGCCGTTTTGTTTGTGCAATATCCCAAAATTCTAAGATGAAAAAACATGAATAGAAACACTTCCTGTGAAACGGGTGCAGAGTATCAGTAATTCAATAATAAAAAGTTGCTGGAACTGGGGAAGCCTTTGACTTTGTTTCTCCTACATAACACAGTAAATAAGATTCTTCCAGTTTCCATTTAGTGAATATTTAAGTAATATCCAAGCATTTGCATAAAAATAAATGGATGTAAACAAAGCTGTTGACAGGTCTATAAAATATGCACCTCACACCATTTAACAAGTTGGTGGTTTGTGATGGAAGGAAGTGAGTTAAAAAATAGTGAACTGTAAACATGTAACCCTGTGTGCGAAGAGGATCTGAGCCTGTCATGTAACATGCAGTTCATACACTTTAGTGTTTGCATAGAGTCAGCACCTCCTTAAATACAAACACATCACACACTCCCAAAACACACTTATGCAAAGTTCTTGCAGTGTCAAATAGACTGTCTGACCCATATATTACTCACACACTTACAATCAACTTTTTGTTCCATAATATAATATGTGATGTCTCGTGTAAATATCACTTGTAAACTGAATATCTTTATCGTGTATCATTTCAAATCAAGCTTTTGCACGTATTCACACCGTTTGGAAAAGTGTGTGTTTACTTTATCTTACACTAATCTTTAATGCTGCTTTTAGGTTTCTTGGACATGAAAACAAGGACACATTTTTCAAGACTACACAGAGGCACCAGATAGTGAGTTTTGAGAGCGAAAAGTGCACTAAGGATTTTTTGTTTGTTTGTTTGTTTGGCTAATTAATGTGACACATCTTGGGCTTTACTGACATCTGTTGCTGTGCATTGCATTTTGTGAAACATGTTCAGTTTCCAGTCATTGTTGAAACATCCTAATTGGAGGGAAAATTGTATCCCATGATTTAATTACATGTATTTCACAAATTAGTAGAATTCTGCTTATTTGAATATAAAATGGACGCCGCCATGAGGGAATACCACCCTTATAAAGAATATAAAAGCACTGACATGATATTAAAAGTACAGTATGGGTTAGTACATGTTAGTACATTAGTTTACATGTAGAAAATGTAAAAAAAAATATATATAATTAATGCACTTTTACTTACCACCATGTTTCCCATACAGTAACTGATCTACTAGTTTTCTGTAATTTCTCTGTCCTTGTTCTGAAGCTATATGAGATATTAGCCAGGACTCCATATGGGGCGTTGAAGAGCGGGGAGGTTGGAGTCGGCAGGCTGGTTAGTGAGAGTGTTCTCACTGCTGCTTTTCCTTTACATGAGGTACTGTAGGAGTATCCTACATTATATCTGAACATTGCCTTAACGTACACACTTCTTATCTACAGATTTCTCTTTTTGTTTACATATGCATTCAAATTTGAGTTCTTAAGGCATTTTCCCGTTCAAAAGCTACACTCAATGCTGCGCTTGATTTAAGCGCTATGGGGAACCTTTTTTGTGCGTGACCAACTGTGAATATATGTGTGCAACACGTCAATGGAATTGACTTTGAACTTTTCTAGCCTCGGACAGTGACGTTATCGGAATGCGTGCACATCAGAGACTCTAATTAGATGTGCCACCGGTGCATCACCAGGTATTTTGTCTTCAGACAATACTGTGGTGTGTGTGTGCTTCTCAAGATTCTGATAAGTGTTAGTTATTGCTAGGCAGTGCGCAGAAAAACTTTTCTATTTTCATCTTCACTCAGAGAAAAAAAAAAAAAAGAAAGAAAGATATGAGTGATCTACAAAACAAACGGTGTGTGACTACCTCCGTGTTTACGCCCTATTGCTGAATCGGGGACACACCAATACTGTTTTGTATGTTTGGGAGAAGAGCATGCTGCCCTTGCATTAGAGCAAGCCCAGTGTGAGCATTGTGAGTTATTTACAGTTAAAATGCTACGCACTCGTCTCACCTATTTCCAAGGGCTAGCACCCACCATTGCATCGTGGGGCTCGCGAATGGATCTGGCTAAGGAGCGAGAGAGACGGGTCTGCCCCTATCGCTCTCTCTCTCTCTCTCCGGATCCACATGTCCTCTCACATGATCCCGAAGAGTGCCCCGGCGCCTCTTCGGATCGTGCAAAGGACGACGAATCTCTTGGATCCGGTTTGGATTTCGAGTTACTAACCTCTAAGCGCTCCTCACGTGATGATAAACCGGTTGAGGAACTACTCGAGGTGGTAACTGGTGCGGTGGCCTGATTACAGCTAGACTGGCCACTCGTACAAGAGACCCCCAAACGATCTAAAGGTTTCTGTCTGGTGGCCAGGGGGAGGGACGAAAACAACAGTCTCTCCGCTACTTTGAAGACGTCCATGACGAGTTATCATGACGAGTTAACTGTTTCATGGGGGAAACCTTATACTTCCCGGGTCAAATGTTCCTGCTTAATGCCCCAATTTCAACTTCCGGCCTGTTTGGTGGCTCGGTGAAAACAGTTGGGACGGGGCACTTATATCTACCCGCCTCTTCTCGATAGCCCCACGAGACCTCTATATCATCCCTGCCACCTCTGGTGTTTCAGGGGGCATCGGTTTTCAGCAAAGTTTTGGTCGTTCCATTGCTTCTTGTTATCACCCAGGACACAGAACGTCCAACATCCCCTCAGAGACAGGTATCAAAATTTGTACCCATTTTGTTGATGGCAGTCCCTCTATGCGATGCGATGGCGTGGCATATAAATGGCACAGAATGCGCCTGTATGCGTTTCATCCCGTTGCTCTGCTCCTGAAAGTTCTAGCCAGAGTTCGCCAACAAGGGTCTAGCTTCTTACTGATAGCGCTGTGTTGGCCGAACAGAATATGGTTCTTGGAGATAATATCTCTTCTCGACGACAATATTTCATCCCTGGCCCGAGCTTCATGTTTGGTCCCTGAAGGTTACCAACTGAGAGACACTGGGCTTTCACCTGAAGTTCACCATTCTCAGTGCTAGGGCTCCTTCCACTAGGAAAAATTAAGCCAATAAATGGGCTGTCTTTGAAAGGTGGTACACTGCACGTAATGCAGATCCAGTTAACTGCCAGATTGCTTCAGTTCTGGAATTCCTGTAGGATAAATTATTATGAGGCACATGCCACACCACTCTCAGGGTTTATGTGGCCGCTTTATCAGCTTTTCCTTATGGCCATCACTTCTTTAAAAATAATCGGGGATTTGCAGGCTCTGTCAGTCTTGCCATCCTGCCCCAGGACTTTTCCCCAGGAATGGTGAAAGCAATCTTGCATCCACATCCTGACTACTTACCTAAGGTCCCTTTCTTGACCGTACATCCGGTCACTCTTGAGGCCTTCTGCCCTCCACCGTTCACAAAGCCGGATCAGGAGAGACTTCACAGACTGTGTCCAGTCCATGCTCTCCAGACCTACATAGAACAACTATATGTTTGTCAAGGGGGCCGTAACAGGGGGGCGGTTTCCACAAAACAGACAATTTCACATTGGGCGATTGATGCTATTGCCCTTGCCTATGAGGTGTGCGGTCAAGCTTCTCTCGGCACACATTCATATGATGATGTTCAAGCCACTCCGGGCTCACGCGTCCTTGAGTCGACATCACAAGCTCATTTCTGAGACCTTCTTTGCATTTTTGTAAGCACACACTACACAACTGTAAGGGGTCCAGACACCCACAGTGCAGCAGCATGGGTATTCTTGTTCCCCATAGCACTTAAATCAAGCGCAGCATTGAGTGTATCTTTTGAAAGGGAACGTCTCGGGTTACTTGACTGTAACCCTTTCCCTGAAAAAGCAGGAACGAGATGCTGCGCTTTATTGCCGCACTAGGGATGCCCCAGGACTGCTCTTCAGACAAAATTAAACCTGCCGATGCTCCTGTGGCACATCTAATTATGGCCTCTGACCCACGCTGCATTACAATGACCTCAAGGTCCGAGGCTATTAAAGTTCAAAGTCAATTCCATTGACATGTTGCAAACAACTTGCTCTACGTATAATAACTTTCCCTTTTTTGTCTGACACCAAGCAACGTCTTGATTTTGCAAGTTGATTTTGAACTGCCGATGATTTGTGTTCTTCTCATTAGGGTTCATTTGAGATCCCGAGGACTCCAGTAGATCCACAGTCTCTCAACATGAGACAGATTCTGCATCACTACTGGGCTCGCTGGGCTTGCTGGAGAAAGTACCAACCTCTGGATCACATTCGCGAATACTTTGGCGAGAAGATAGCGCTCTACTTTGCATGGTTGGGTATGACTGATCTATCTATCTATCTATCTATCTATCTATCTATCTATCTATCTATCTAACTATCTATCTATCTGTAACATGTGCCATGTGTCTGCGTTCATCGATGTTTTCATAAGGACTCTTATTTTGAAGTTGTTTTCTGTGCCCGTTGTTCCTATGTTCTCTTCCTGTGTTTAGTTCATGTTTGCCTTGTTTGTTTCCGTAGTTACCCTGATTAGTTTCCATAGTAAGTCATCTACACCTATTCAGTATTAGCCCTTGTATTCCCTTACTGGGTCTCAATTCGCCTACTTATACTACGCCCTAAAAGTATGCACTCTTTTTGTGAAAAACCTTTGAGTGTGTAGCAAAAAGTAGACAAGCTTTGGGACATACTATCACATCATACAATTGTGTCTTCCTGTCACAGTAAACTGGCCTGTCTGTCATCTTGTCACAGTTAAAATCCTCCACATTTAATTTAATTTAATTTCCTACTGTATCGGAGAGAAATGCAGAAGCACATTGATCTGCAGTCACGGGTCTTTTATGCGAAGACTCTCCTCATATTAATGCATATTAATGCATTTAAAAAGGTCAGTGGCCAAACGGATCTTTATAAAAGTCCACATTGTTATTGCAGATTAATTAGAACATGGATAACATTAAATACTTTTTTTTTTTTTCAGGTTAAACTTTGACTTGTCAGTAAAACCTTTATCTAAACATCTCATCCATCGGTCGCGCTTATCTGCCATGTTTTGTAGTTTTTTAACACTTTTTACTCGTGTTTGTCATTCCTCCTCCAAAGCGCAATGGGTTGTGGGCAATATTAGCCTCTATAGTGAGCACGGATCCACACTTCGAAAATCCACCATAAATAGTAGATCATCCGGGGACTTCTGGCATACACTTTCCAACATATTATGCTTTGGGACACACTTATTTTAATCTCACATATTGTTTAGGATGGATAGTATGGACATTGAGATGCAGAGCTAATAAATGTAGCAGTCTCAACTTGTGCGCTTTCTGCAGCTGCAGTAAAGATTCCTGAGGTAAATAAAGTAAAAGAAAAAGAAATGACAGCGCCTCAACTTTTACTTTGTTTACATATATTAATACAATAGAATATGCTAAACGAACATTCATCGCAATAACCATAATACTCTAGTTTGAATAATAATAACAATATTTATGAATACTCAAACTCCTCGCAGAGCCGTTTAAAAACTCTTTCACCGGCTCTGCTCTATGGTTAGTTCAGACTGGTGACGTGGTGCGAAATGACAGTTGGGTGGTTTTTGCTCTTCACTTCCTGTGAAGTGATGTATCGCTTTCACCCAGCACTGCTGTTGCGCGGATGAGCGGGCCGGAGCGCGTTAGGGGTTTTCTGTTAGAACGGTTTCATGTAAGCGGCCTCTGAGTAAATAACTAATGATCTTTGCAACGGAAGTGAATCAATCAAAACTAATCTTAGCTGGACAATAACTTTATTCTAGAGCTGCTGTAAAGCCAAAATAATCTCCTATTATCACTGGAAAGCTGCTTTGAAACAATCTATATTGTAAAAAGCGCTATATAAATGAAGGTGACTTGACTTGATGTATCAATGTTCCCTTATTCCCTACACCGTTCGCAGTACCCTTCGAACTGAACATGTTCGCACCCTTCGGATTGTAATCTCACTTAAGATGACGGAATACCCTTTGAAGTCCACTTCGCAGTCCACTTGCGGTCGAATGGACCGCACATATAGGGACGATGGGCACCGATAATAACTCCAAATTAAGAGTCCATATGCAGCCTTTGAATTGAGACACAGTTTATGAATAACTTTCCGTCCTTATTTCTCATCTGTAGGTTTCTACACAGGCTGGTTATTACCAGCAGCAGTAGTGGGTTTTATTATATTTCTGTTTGGTATCTGGCTGATGGTCACTGATGTGCCTGCGTAAGTATTATCACAGACTTAATAACTCCATAATGTTGATGACCCAGCTCTGATCCTGACCCTTGACCCCTGTGGTCTGCGCTGGTATCTTTTCCGCAGAGAAGAGCTGTGCTCCAGTGGAGGCGCCTTTGTAATGTGTCCATTATGCAACATCTGCAGCTACTGGAACCTCTCCAGCATCTGCTATACTTATAAGGTGACATTTCTACAAGGACACCAAGTTTTCAAATCGTTTATGGCATCTTCACGTTCTCTGTGAACTAGCTTTCACATTTTGTACTCAAAATACTTGTTCATAAATTTGCGATAGGCAGGCTTACTATTTGACAATGGAGGAACTGTGTTCTTCAGTATATTCATGTCTCTGTGGGCCGTCACCTTCCTGGAGTACTGGAAGCGCACGAGCTCCATACTCTCCCACCGATGGGACTGTTCTGAATTTGAAGATATAGAGGTGAGTAAGTTGGTTACACAGTGTCTAAACCTTTAATATGCACTACTCTTCAAGCTTGAGCAATGCAACTAATATTTTGGCTAAAAGAATAACAACAATATAATGCTTTGTCTCCATTTTTTTCCATAATATTTCAATTCTGACATTAGGAGATGCCAAGACCAGAGTTTACAGCATTGGCACCCATGACGGTTCGTAATCCTGTGACTGGGGCTGAGGAGCCCTATTTTCCAGAGACTCAACGGCTGAGTCGTACTATGACCGGCAACATGGTCATCGTTCTAATGGTTAGTTCATCTCACATCTGTTGAGAAATCTTGCCAACACAATTTTAAAATCATTATCATCATGGTTGAATTTTCTTCTTTATGCAGATTTCCCTCGTTTTGATATTCCTAATCGGCATCATCCTGTATCGGTCCATCCTAAGCATCATTATCTACAGATCTCATAATTCATTCTTCATTTTTTCAGTAAGGTTCTTTCTATTCCTTTCCTTTTGATACCTTATTTTCACAATGATTAAAGACTGTCAAGTGATTTTTGCTGATACATTTTATAAAATCTCTTTGATCAGATACATTTGCATATATATTTACATTAGCAAGCCCTTGTGAAAAAGAAGTACACTCTCAGAAAAAAAGGTACAAAAGCTGTCACAGGGGAGATACCCTTTCAAAGGGTACACCTTTGTACACACAAAAGTATGGAAAGAATATACAAAATTCTCACTGAATTGAATGTTTTCAGACACATAATTGCATGTTCATTGCAGTAAAAGGAAACAGTTTAAATATAGTTTAAAGTTATATTAACTGCGGTTAGCTGAACTTAAGAGTGCTTTTTTTTTTTACCAACTTAAGTAGGTCACACAGATACACCGATGTAAACCAACCATTGCTTAATCACATATGGCAGGACAATTTTAACAAACTTTGCTTACTAAGATATCTTTTACACCCCTGTAGGCTGGAAGGATAGCTAGTCTTACAGGTTCTATGCTAAATTTGCTGGTTATTCTGTTGTTGTCGCGGCTCTATACTTACCTGGCCCAAATTCTGACACGATGGGGTAAGCTATTTCATATCTACACATACCATTTTGGTATTTCTTTATGCCACAACAAAGTATCATTCTCTTCCTTCTATTAGAAATGCACCGCACCCAAACCAAATACGAGGACGCGTTCATCCTCAAGGTTTTCATCTTCCAGTTTGTCAACTTCTACTCATCTCCTGTTTACATTGCGTTTTTCAAGGGAAGGTGGGTATGCAGTTAGAATGAATGAATATGTATGGAGATTCAATATTCATCTAACGTTTGATCTGTTCTACAGGTTTGTTGGATACCCTGGAAACTATGACACACTCCTAGGAATCCGAAATGAGGATGTGAGTGTTTACACTGTTGGAAAGTGTCACATAGGCCTCCTTTGTTTGTTTAATAAAATGAACACTGCCAGCCACAATACACAATTACGCAACATTTCCCCCTCAATTATGAATTGTGGAAGCATACAGAATCCGGAATATGAATATCTCATTAATACATGTGTGTAACTTGTTTGTGTCCTTCTTTTATGTAGTGTGGCTCCTCTGGATGTCTCATTGAACTTGCTCAAGAGCTGTTGGTCATCATGGTAGGCAAACAGGTCATCAGCAACATCCAGGAGTTTGTCTTGCCGTAGGTCTTTTATGTTTCCAATGCGTCTTCGTTTTGTTTGCTCTTTACAGTGTTTTATTATAGGCCCAAGTTTTCTCCTTCTCTTTCCAACAGTAAATTAAAGAGCTGGTGGCACAGAAGGAAAATGAAGCCAGCTCCCAGTCAGGAGGTGATAGATGACCCCGACACCAGTCCAGAGATCAATCCATGGGAAACTAACTATCAGCTGCTAGTGTGTGAAGGGCTGTTCGATGAGTATCTAGAAATGGGTGAGACCTCATGTCTCTTGTATTATCTATTATAGATGCATGAACACAAACAGCTAGGCCTACACACTACAATGAAAGGTAAATCTGGAAAAAGCATAATAGGGGCACTTTAAAATAAATTATTTTCAACATATATTACCATCGTTACAAAGCCTACAATGCTTATGGCTTTCAAATGGGAGGCAACTGCAATTTAGCACAGATGAAACGCTGATTTTGGATTTCTTTATCTTGTCAGTTCTGCAGTTTGGCTTCATTACCATCTTTGTAGCAGCCTGTCCTTTGGCTCCGTTGTTTGCCTTGATAAATAACTGGGTGGAGGTGCGTCTCGATGCCCAGAAGTTTGTGTGTGTGTACCGCAGACCCGTTGTGGAAAGAGCACAAGACATCGGCATCTGGCTGACCATCCTACAGTTCATCTCCTACCTGGCTGTCATCAGCAATGTAAGGGTCTTCTTCATTTCAAATAATTGAGCCCGCTAAATGGTTAACTATTTCCATGGGAACACAATATCCAATTTCAAAGGATGAAGTTTGAGTGTTCAAGCTTTCGATACTAAATTTATGATGATTACTAAAATATGTGATAGGGAAAAAAGCATGCCAAGTGTCCTGCTACTGGAACACTGACAATTAGCATGAATCATCTTGAAATTTAGGTTAGATCTTGAGACTATATGCAGGAAAAAACGAATACTTATAATATGACCAACACAATCTCATGGCAGTTTGTAAACTATTCTTTGGCGAATTGGTGGTTTATTCAAAGTCTTACGATCTCATTAGTAAATTTTCTTATGAGCTGCCTATGCCCCAGTGATGGTTATTTAAAAAAAAAAATCTAAAAATACATTTTTGTTCATACATTAAACAAATTACAAATTGATACGAAACCGCCACCTAAGTTTTCCTGTAAGATCGGGTTGATATATCGCATTCTCTTGAAACCTATCAACAAATGTGATCGCGATTATGCTATTCCGAAAATAGTTAATTCCCTGTCTAGCGATTCATGTTTATGGTGAAATATAATTAAATATTGGTAGGCTATATATAAATAAATAAAAAACATTTATCGTATGTGTGTTGAGTTGGCTCACGTTATTTATGTTTCACGCTTCAGAACTAAGGGAACATAGTGAGCATCGATGCTCCCTGGTTTTCACAGTGCATTGTGGGACTCTTTAGCGAGCGAACGTTTCAGTGCACTGGAAGAATTCTGCGATTGAGAAATCCCTTAAAATGGCCGACTCCCTGACTAGTGCCCTGACTACTGAACTAGGGAGCTGATTGATGTATCACTGGCACATTTCCCCAATCAACCTTACATTCTGCCATTGACTCTGCTGTCATTGTTAGTCAGATCAACACTGAATTGTGAGTTCATTTGCAGCTTTTGGTGTCCAAAAATCTCCAAAGTCCAAAATAATGTTAATTAGACAGGCTGTGTATCCTGTTTAGGCGTGTTTGACGTCCTGTTCTTTTTCCAGGCTTTCCTGATTGCCTTCACGTCTGATTTCTTGCCACGACTCTTTTACCGCTACACCGCGGGCAGCATGAGCGGATACATCAACTCCACACTCGCTGTTGCCCCTGCGACCTTCACCCAAAACCAAACGTCATGCAGGTGAAGGCCAAACTGTCGATATACGATTATATATTCAATAGTTTGGGATTGGTTTATTTGGATTGGGATACATTTAGATACTGTATGCTCACCAAGGCTGCATTTATTTGATCGAAAATGTAGTTTTATTCCTGTGATGTCAAAGCTGAATTTTCAACATTATCAGTCTTCAGTGTCACTTGATCCAAACCATTCCAATATGCTGATTTAATGATCAAGAAACTTTCTAATTGTCAATGTTTAAAACAATTGTGCTGCTTCATATTTTTTGATAAATAGAAAGTTTAAAAATTTGAAATAGAAGTCTTTTGTAACATTATACATGTCTTTACTGTGTTTTTTGATCAATTTAATGAGTGCTTGCATAAAAAAAACATAACTGAACCCAACGTTTGAATGTTAATGTTTGTACCGCTCTATAAAACACCTAGAAATCACATAACTAAGAAGTAGAAGCTCTTTGTGTCAGTCGGGGAACATCTTTTCATGCTGTTTTCATGTTGTTCATTGTAAGGTTAGGATGCTGAATAAGAATGCACTCGTTTACAT
>JARPMJ010006768.1:0-49512 GCA_033366665.1 Phoxinus dragarum | reverse complement strand
AAATGCTTCTTTTACACCTAATAATGTTTCCGAAAGAAACATGCGTTCACGCACAATACATCATGGGGACTTTCAGTTGGCAAGGAAATCTGTATGCTCGCAGTGAACATCACTCGATTTCTAACAAACACTGAATAATTCATACTCGAGCTCACTGTCTTCACAGCAGAACAGACGCCACGGTCCAAATTTCTCTTTGAAGCTAGCGAGCGTCCACTTCCCCACAATGACCTCCGTGCTTTTTCTGCTGTTCAAAACCAGTTGTCCAACCTTTTCTATAACCCAACGAAAAGAAGAGCTAAGACTTTCCGCCGTGAAGACGGAATTGGTCATTAACAGTCAATGAGAGAAACCCTGGAGCTTTGTAAAGGAACAGCTTGATGATTCAATCTCTGCAAGCTCTGACTACAAACTCATCCAATTAGCCAGACAGGAGACAGCTTTGACCCCGTGTTCCCTGACTTTCCAGAGTGAAAACATCTCTTCGGCAGACATTTCACCCAGACAAGCCTACCGTTGAAGCATTCAGGTCTGGCTGGCCTTGGAGCAAAGTGAAGAGGGCCAATTACAAAACCTTTTGGTTCTCCACAGATTCAACTTTAAGGTTAGCAGAAAAACAGGTGCAGAGTTCTGAATGGAAGCCTCACCTCATGTTTACAGCTGTGACACTTTAATCTAAAGGTTTAGTATTTACAATAGAAAATGGTTTACACAAAAAAAATGAATGTTTTGTTAGTGTTTACTCACTCCCGTGTTATTCTAACCCTGTACTTTTTTTTGTTGTACTTCTGTGAAACCGAAAAGGAGATGTTAGGCTTCTTTGCTACACAATGAATGGGAATGATTTACACTGTAAATCTCTTAGTTGTGTTGAATAGCAGCTTGAACATCTCATTTTGTGTTTTACGGTTGAAAGAAAATAGTACGGGTTGAAACTGCGTGTAAATGTGAGGCGAGTAAGGTGAAAGGTGGGTAAACGATGACCACATTTTCATCAATGGTTGAAGTATTTCTACAGCCAACATGCAATGGTATTGACAGCCCCCTACACTTCTGTGACGGGGCTTATTTCTAAGCAGGCCCGACTCCAGCTTCGAGATGTAAGGTTGGAAGTGACATTCCTGCTGGGCCTGAGTTTTACATTCTTTTATTTTTTCCCCTGTAAAAGATTTTGTAACTTTTTTTTTTTATAACAAAAGGAGCGGGTCTTAAAAGGGACTCTATATATAAACACTCAACACTAAGTTTTCTAAGTAAAATTGCTCAACCCTAAGAAGTTTTTGCCCTGCCAACATTTTCACTGGACCCACCACAAAAATAAATGAATAAATATTTTAATAAATAAATAATGTTAAATAAATACACTTATGAACAAATTACAAGCAATAGCACACATAAATATAATAGAAAAAGATACAAATTAAACGAACAGATTTCAGCTCGGTCTAACAGTATTCATGTACGAAATGCTATAATGTATAAATTAGTTTAGGCTACTGTCACTTTAAGACCAAATGCTCAGGTCTGACACACATCAGATTTCCTCCCAACTGTTGACGTGCATTAAGACGTTTTATTTTAGCTCAGTTAAGACTGTTCTTACGAGGATACTTGCCAAAAAATGCATTTTGACGTACATTTTGAGTGTATTCGTCCGTTTAAGCGTGATATGACACAAAGAGAGCAGTTCAGTATGGCGTGCTGACCAGTTGAACTCTCTGTGGGCATGTCTACCGAATTGAGTTTCTTTCACGTCTTCTTGCGCGTGTGAGCAGTTTAGAATCGTTCGAATCTTCATGAAGACCGCCGTCCCGTTCTAGTACTATTTTCTGGTTTCTAAATAACAAGTGGAATTTTGATACCAAGTGGTCAAATACCATGATCTCCCTCAAAATCTGAGCTGAATTTATTATCGCACCAATTTCGTGATTTGGCTTGGGGCCAGGGATTGGTTGGGCCAGGCCCACCACGGCCCCATTTTGCAGCCATTCCTATTTCTAAGTAATATAAGAAAGATTTGTGAAATCGGTGGTCAACAGGTGGAAAATGACCAATGAAAATGAAATGAAAAATTGGTGACGTCAGTTCAAAAAGGAAAGCCGTTTCAAAAGTTTTTGATGAAATATTACAGAGAACATATTTTCTCATAAGACCCGTAAGAAAAATAAATATGGTTACTTATGTACTCATGTCTGCTTTAAACAAATACTGTTGTTTCATGAAAAAGAGACTGCTGAATTGGGGGAGACATTTAGTCGTAAGATGCACCTCATTTTGTAAGCAGCTATGTAAATTTGTCTGTAACTTATTTGGAGAATCCCGCTTTCATTACGTAGGAGGTTAGGCGCTTAAAGACTCAGATTAGGCTGATGTTGATACACAGATGTCGGGGCTGCCGGTGCTAATTGACAGCTAACTGATGTGGGTGAGAGGTGTAGTTAGACACAAAAGAGGTTTGAGACTATCTTGTTTGTCCTTTAGGACCGATCATTTTCTTTTGCTCTTTCTTTGTTCTTCGCATTCCACCACACAGCCCTCGCACACACACACTCACACTCTGAAACCGCTGAGGGTCAGAGTCGAATTAGCACCACGAGCCAATTAGCCTCCTCCCACACTCTCTCCTTTACAGATGCTTCTTAAAGTAACACAGAGGCTTCTAATTAAACTCTGAAGAGTGTCTTGTGTTAGGCTGCGTGTGTGTGTGTGTGTGTGAAGTGCGTGCATGCGAGTGGGCGGTGGAGCATAGAGAGCTAGCATGCCGAAGGAGCAAAATCCTACTCTTCTGAACTCGCAAAAAAAGAAATGGACTCAAAAAACGCACACCTTTCTATACAAGGTCTCGCTGCTTTAAATAATTGCAGTGCCCATACATCACCTCAACACCTCAACATCAGTCTAATTGATCTGCAGTTATTCTTTATAATGCTCGAAAATACTTCAAATTAAAGCATATTATACCTTAAAGTTTAATTTCATGTTCTCTTCTTGTGGAAACATATTTTTTCCCTCCGTGTAAGTGTAGAAGGAACAATTTAGAACTGAGCAAATACCTTTTGAAGACATTGAGAAGCAGCTTCAACCAGCTTTTACCATGTTCATGTGACAGATGTCATTTTGAATGACGTTTGCTGATTTTATGTTATTCAGTGATGTTTTTAGATGTTCAGGGACTTTTGATCCACAGCTTTATATATAAATGTGGATATATTAAGTATATTTAACTGTACACAGCTCTAATCTGCTAAATGCGACTATAAGGCATGAAAATATTGAAATATTATGAACATGAATATCATTATTTTCTATAAAGCTTCTTTGAAATCTTGTGCATTATGAAATCCCCTATATAGGGATTGAATTCAGTGTGATTGGGATACCTTTGGCCATTGATATGACCTGGAAAATGTGTCCCAGTCAACCCCAATTCACCCTGAATAAAACCGAAAAAGGGCATCTATGACTTATTAAATATATCTTGTATTTTATATGTTGATGAGTTGATGTATGTATTTTATGTGGCTTATTAAGTCAATAAGCTTCAATTGCATTTAACAGTAAACAGCTAGCTTAGCGGTTAGCAAGTAAACACTTAGCCAAACTGGTAACCTCTTTCCTGAGACCGCTGGTCGGAAACTGTTGATGTAATGACGGCTAGGTCTGTGTTATTGGAAGGAATACTTTAGCAACCACCTAGCAAAGTCCTAGCCACCCACAACACGTTATCATCGCAGCAGTGAGTTTTGCATGGCTAAACACCACCAACATTTTTCTTCTCAAAGACATTCTGAGGGCAAAATCATGTTTTGTTTTAAATTATTACCCCACTGTCTGTTTCTATATTCATGTACATGACAATATCAGATGTCCAGAGTGCAGTAAAATGAAAAGAATATAATTCAAACACACCTGCTTGAGATTTTGATCCATATCCCGATAAATAAAAACGAAATGAATATGTAATTAGCATTCAGTGTGTTGTGGATAGTCTCCTATTGTTTCTGTCAGTCTACGCTTCCACGGTGCTGTTTTTTTATTATTATTGTGGATCTCCAGCACTGGTTTTGAGAGCTCTTTCAGAGGGACTACCCTAGCCATCTGTGCCGTGTGTGTGTGTGTGTGTGTGTGTGTGTGTGTGTGTGTGTGTGTGTGTGTGTGTGTGTGTGTGAGCCACACAGACTCTGCTTATTTACCATTCTGTCCATGCACTCCCAGCACACACTCTATCTTTCTCTCTCACACCTCTTTTCACTCTTCCATTTGAGCATCTCCGTGCTGCTAGCATCTGAGTGATGGCTTCATTCTTCCAGCTCTTCTCTCTCTCCCTCCTCTCTGCACACAAATTACGCTGAAAGAAAGTGCGAGAGCTGTGTGTTGGGAGACTAAATATCATTTTCACTGCACTCTTAATTCTTGATAAAAGAGCATGGATTATAATGTTGACAGTGCTTTGTGATGTGTACTCAGACAACATCAGCTAAGACGTCAGTATGCCATGTAGTTACTGAGAAACATCATTTAAAACAGCAACCGAACATGACATGAACCCTAATATTATTGTTGACTGATATCAGGGAACAGGAATAAAGCCCCCCAAGGGTAAAATATCATTTTGGTTTTATTTTCTCCCCAAAACAGTGAATAACAGCAAACAGCTTTGGTCATCACTAAAAAAAAATCTTTATTTGGTCATTGTGTGCAGACAAAGATAATTTTAACATCTAGTTTGTTATAAATAAATATGTTCTTAAATGTTGCTTAAAAATAATTGCTATATGCTGATATAATAAGAAATACATATTAGTTGAAAAACTTAAAGTAATTATAGAAATGGTGCCTTGGCACTAAACTGTAGTTAAAGTAAGTTAAAGCTCTAAAGTTATTAACTGGGAATAATTAAAAACTAACACTAATAAATAACTAATAAATTGAATCTAAATAGCAATATTTTAAAAAAATGACAAAATAATACAACAAATTAATGAAAAATGCTATAAGAATAATATGAAAACTAAAAATGTTACTTAAAAATGACTTGCTATATGCTGATATAATAAAATATAAATATTAGTTAAAAAACTTTAAATGGAAAATGTAGGCTAAATATTGCCTTGGCACTAAACTGAAATAAGTTGTACGGTGAAGCACTAAAATTATTACCTGGGAATAATACAATTTACCACTAATAAATAACTAATAAATTAAACCTAAATTGCAATATTAAAAAAATGTTTTACAAAAGAACATACATTTCTAAAAAAATAAAATAAAATAGAATTAACATGAAAGCTAAACATATAAAAGCTCATTCAAAATATGAATAAACGATAATAAAACTAAAATAGCACTGATCTTTATCAAATTTACCTTGTCATTTCTTAGCTTATATTAGAAGTCAACTAATATTGGAAGTAAATAATTTCATTAGAAACATGTTCATCACAAATCTCATTTGTTTCTCTCTGTCAGCAATGACATCTCCGCAGAGAGTGTATTGAGATGTTTCCTGAAGCTTCTTCTCTGATTTTTCTCAGTAATCTCACCTTTATCTCCTTGACAGTTTCACAAGAGATCTCAACAATATTTCAAGCTGTGTTCAGATTTCCCAAGATATGCTATCAAATTCAAGAAATTCTATTATCAACATTTCTCATCATTTTTCTCCAAAAAGTATGCAGTGCACATTAATTATATAGTCGTACTCTTAAGTTCTCTTAACGATCGTCTCATTTCCATCAATTTCTATTTCTCCTACGGGATTTTACAAGAAAAAAAATCTGAGAAGAATTTGATCTTTGAAATGAATCATCTGAGAATTCCATAAAGTCTCCAATGAAAGAGCAACATCGAAGTAATGAATTTTTCCTCTGAGATTCGGAATGAAAAAGTAATTTGATTTCAGCCCTAATGATTCAGTCATTCAAGCTGAATATTCTTCCCCGCCCCTCCTTTATACTGACACTCAGTCCATGTTGAAGTCATCTAAATAATTGATGAACATGATAAGAGTCTGTCGTCAGTTTACACTAAACACTGATCCATGTACTGAAATATGGTGCAGGGAGGAAATCCTGGAAATCATCCAAGCACAAAAGCCTGGATGAGCTCCAAACGTTCCCCCTCGGTGTGTGTTTGACAAGCAGCAGTCAGCGTGTCTCTGAGAGACTCGGATTTATCCCGTGTAATCCACAGACCCCTGCTTTATGGTCTCGCCAGGCCACCATACATTCGCAGGAAGTGGTCCTCTTCTAATGTGCTTGCCTCCCCGAATACTGAGTGGCTATTTTAAAGGCAGGGTAGGGCAATTTTCGGAGCTGTTAGCAATAGCGAGTTAGCTTTGAAAGCATGAGATCCCACCCTTCCTTCGGAGCATCTCACTTACGTTAAACTTACTCATGTCACAAAGCACATGACTTTACAATAATAATGAACGTAAACAACTTAAAGAGCACTTGTACCACCTGACTGCTGCAGTTTCATTTCGGCGTTGATAGTGTTGACATTGAAACGCATAAATTTGAGTCGCAAACCGCTCCGCGTATAACAGTAGTTATGCCGTGAACACAACATGCTTGTTGTTTTGGTTCAGAAGGAACTGTGATTGACGTCTCTCTAACTCTGCATAGCATGAAACAGCCAGTGATGTGTGATGTGTGTGTGAGCAGGTGTGCGGAGGTATGGAAATACATGCGTTGACAGCCAGGTAGGACATCGTATCATTGCATTCGGACCGAAATCAATGATTGGATGAACATTTTATGGCCCTACCACAGAAAATATATACGTATATAAATACATTTAGACCACTTAACTTGGTGATTGCTATCAGGATGTGAAGAGACTTTTCAACCAGAATAATAAACAAAAAAAATCTGGAACAAATTGCCTTCCCTGCCTTTAATATATTTTAAAATGGCTCAATGGTTTGAACTGAATGGCTTAGAATGATAATTAGCAGGGCTTTCCTTTGGGTAATAAATGAATCTGTTTTTTGCAGAGATTTTTTCTGAAGACAATGTAAGGGTGCTTTGCAGTGCAAGACTTGCTATGATGCAATAGTATTCTTTGGTAAATACCCTGGTAGATGAATATAGTAGTGATTCAGGACTATGATGACTTGGGCAAGTAGAAACCCCCTTACAACCTTCCAAAACATTGACGATTTTGTCACATGTTTAACATTTTTAGAATAGACTCTGACAAAATTGAATAACAGAGTTCATCTATCTCTGAGAAAAACAACATAAATTTTCTAGCTCAGAGACTTGTCATGCACACACACATAATCAAAGTAAAGAAACGAAGCAGTCGCACTGAAAAAAAGATAATTACTTAAAACAAAGAGCGATCACGCAGCATGTGTGGAGGCATGGCATCCTGTGTGTGTTCTGGCTGCGTGGGCGTTGACAAAAGACTCATCACGCATGTGAGTTTCTCTGGCTGTACGATGGGCTGAACGAGGAACCACAAACGTGTGTGTGGTGTGTGTGTGTGTGTGTGTGTGTGTGTGTGTGTGTGTGTGTGTGTGTGTGTGTGTGTGTGTGTGTGTGTGTGTGTGTGTGTGTGTGTGTGTGTGTGTGTGTGTGTGTGTGTGTGTTCATCATGCATGCCTTTCTTGCCATCTGTAACTCCTTCTTGCCATGCCAAATCCACTCAAAGGGACCAGGAGATGACAAGGAAGACAAGCCCACACACATTGCACTTGCACATGGTCACTGCGTCGGCCATCTTGAGTCTTCATGGGCTTCAGGCACGCTATCAGAGACATGCTATTTTCAGGGTTTTATCTGCCCGCGTGGCATTCAGGTCGCTTCTGTTCCTCCAATATTGAAGTCTGTCTCAGCGTGGACGTAACCTTGGAAAACATAAACCCTGGACGACTCACGGCAGAGTTTTGTAATGCTACTTACCATTCTGATCTCGTTTTGCGTGTGCTGTACGCTCTCTCTCTCTCTCTCTCTCTCTCTCTCTCTCTCTCTCTCTCTCTCTCTCTCTCTCTCTCTCTCTCTCACTCTCTCAGAAGGAAGCTGGTTTTATTTGGGTGATGCTGCAGGGATGTCCAGAATATTAACACAAACCTTAGAAGCTGTCAGCCATTAATATGCCAAGCACAGACCTCCCAATTAGTGGAAAACATGGCTTTCTTGCGCTAAAGAGTAGACAGGTTGGCTCAACACCAATGCAGCTCCGAGTCGAGTTAGACAGGGGTGAGCTTCTCGCTTGGAAAAATGATGTTTAGGGAGCTTCAAAGCAGCGGCGTATGAAGCTATCAAACACACAAAAATATAGCACAACTTTATTGGAGTGTCTGGCATTGAAGATGAAAGGCAGGATAAATCGATTTCTTTATCATGGGAGATGAAGCGTCCAGGCAGATCTCTACACCGCTGAGACGCCCGGCCTGACATAATGTGCAAAAATGACTTGATTAAAAGGCACAATTAATAGACGCATCCACCTTGAGGTCTGTGCATCAAAAGAAATTCTTCACTTTGGTCACAGGCACAGCCATCTAAAATGAATAATTCATTCCAAATTTGTCTGTCTGTCATTATATCTGTCGTTCTATCTGTCTGTCTGTCTGTCTGTCTGTCTGTCTCTCTGTCTGCCTCTCTGTCTGTCATTCTATCTGTCTGTCTGTCTGTCTGCCTCTCTGTCTGTCATTCTATCTGTCTGTCTGTCATTCTATCTGTCTGTCTGTCTGTCTGTGTGTCTGTCTCTCTGTCTGCCTCTCTGTCTGTCATTCTATCTGTCTGTCTGTCTGCCTCTCTGTCTGTCATTCTATCTGTCTGTCTGTCATTCTATCTGTCTGTCTGTCTGTCTGTCTGTCTGTGTGTCTGTCTCTCTGTCTGCCTCTCTGTCTGTCATTCTATCTGTCTGTCTGTCTGCCTCTCTGTCTGTCATTCTATCTGTCTGTCTGTCATTCTATCTGTCTGTCTGTCTGTCTGTCTATCTATCTGTATGTCTGTCTGTCTATCTGTCTGCCTGTCTGTCTGTCTGTCTGTCTGCCTGTCTGTCTGTCTGTATCTATCTGTCTTTCTGTCTGTCTATATATCTGTCTGTCTGTCTATCTATCTGTATGTCTGTCTGTCTATATATCTGTCTGTCTGTCATTCTATCTGTATTTCGTTCTATATGTCTGTCTGTCTGTCTGTCTGTATCAACTGTATCTATCTATCTGTATGTCTGTCTGTCTGTCTGTCTAACTGTCTGTCTGTCTGTCATTCTATCTGCTTTCGTTCTATATGTCTGTCTATCTGTCTGTCTGTATCAACTGTATCTGTCTGTCGTTCTGTCTGTCTATCTGTATGTCTGTCTGTCTGTCTATCTATCTGTTTGTCTGTCTGTCTGTCTATCTATCTATCTATCTATCTATCTATCTATCTATCTATCTATCTATCTATCGTCTGTTATTCTGTCTGTCATTCTATCTGTCTTTCGTTATGTCTGTCTGTCTGTCTGTCTGTCTAGTATATGTCTGTCTGTCTAGTATATGTCTGTCTGTCTGTCAGTATGTCATGTCTGTCTGTCTGTAAAACTGTAAGACCAAAATAAATGCATTCTGTTTTGCTACCTCAGTTCAAAGTCAGGAATTGAAATGTAATTTAAAAGGCATTCTCAATGCAATTCTTTATGGCACAACAATCTATAATTTTTTTTAGTCTGCACGATTTGTGCACTGTAATACAAGTCTTTTGGAATCATACACTAAATTTTGTGATGGAACTTATTAAAATATTTCTAAATTCACATCAATTATTCACTGATAATCTCACGCGAAACTCATTCACACTGGAAAATGTCACCTCAACCCATCGCACCAGATTTGACTGCATTGGTTCTCATACATAATTCACCTTTGGAATATGTGGAACAAGTATTTGAGAGATGGAATGACATGAGGTTAGTAAATAATTACAGAATGTTTCTTTTTAGAAGACCTATCCTTCAAGGAGGAAAAACATCATGATTAAAAGGCACAGTTAATAGACACGTCCACCTTGAGCTCCGTGTGTCAAGTGAACCCTTCACCCTCGGTCAAGGCTGTCCTAAATTGAATCCTGAACTTGCAGAGAGCAAGGTAGAAAGGCGCGAGGCATTATCTGACAGTCATTGGACCTCAGGTCTATAATAATATTCAGCTGTTTCCTTTTATATTTGCCAGCAGAGAGAATTTTAGAGCATTACTTCAGTGGCAACCACTCACAGTTTCTTAGTGAGAAGCAAAGAGTCTCCTGTGGAAACATTTCCCCTCACCTGCTTCCGAGAGTCATTATGTGCCCCCCACTGATGTACTGTAGACTGCGTCTCAGTCCTCGCAGAAACTCGAGTGCTTGTTTGAAATTGATCAATTTGGCTGAAGTGCTGCCTCAGATTAATTCCTGGCCTCTTTAGGTGCACAATATCACAGTGTTATCGTACTCTGTGGTATATCAACTTAAACAGAGAGGGGGCCATTATGTGGCTGGAAAGTTTGTGCTTTTGTCACTTTGACCATCCATTTTTTTTCACTGCACACACACCCACACACATGTGTGAAAGAGTCACAGTCCTTAGCTTAATGCATGTTTATATATATCATTATTATTGGTATTAGTATTAAATGAATAGTTCTCCCAACAATTACATTTCTGGAATTCTCTCAGTCTGTATTCCAATATTGCATGACTTTTTTCTCAGGGGAAACACACAATGAGACATTTTAATAGAGCTGTAAACGATTAATTGCGATTAATCGAATCCAAAATAAAAGTTTGTGTTTACATAATATATGTGTGTGCATTGTGTAAAATAATTTTGTGTATATAAATACACACACATGCATGTATATATTTAAGAATTTTTATTTATTTATATATAAAATAGTTATATTTATATATAATATAAATCATATAAAAATATATATGCAGTATATAAATGCAAATATTTCTCAAATATATACATGCATGTGTGTGTATTTATATATACAAAATAGTTATAAACAATACACACACTTAGGTAAACACAAACTTTATTTTGGATTCGATTAATCGCGATTAATCGTTACAGCCCTACATTTTAACATACTGTTTGTTTTTTAGAATGGAGACTGGAGCTTTCCGACTTTGAAAAAAATTACTTCAAAATTGTTCACATGACTTGTGCATTACATTTCAAATCTCCTGAAGCAACACGATGGCTTATCCGAGGAACAAACCGAAACTGAAACTTGTTATTCACTGCTACTCTTCACCTCCAATGAGCTGTTTACTGCTGTGACTGGATTTGACATTGAATCAGTTAGACGTTCAGTCAGTTAGTAAAGAGTCAGTGATCAGTCAGATTACTGAACGAATCGTTCAGAGAGAGGTTTCGTGAACCAGAGCAACCAATTCATTCAAAAGATCTGTTGAAACTTAGAAAACAAACCAGACTCTGCTACTTCTCTCGTGAACTCTTATGAACTTTCCAAAGACTTAAATTTTTGTCTGTTTGTCAAACTTCAAAAGACATATATATATACGAACGTGTGAGTCAAATGGACTACATTTATGATATTTGATGGTTCTTTTTGAAGCTTGAAAGCTTCAGTCCCCATTATTTGTAGTATCATAGAAAATCCTTTTGTGTTCACAGAAGGAAGAGAATCATATAGATTTAGAACGACGTGACCTGAGATCCTTTAAAGAACCATAACAGCTGAGCGCAGGTGCTGACTAAATTGCTATGTGCAAAAAAGAAAATGCACTTGCCAGTTTTTCAACATTTCAAAATGCTTGTTTTGAACACTGAAGGTAGGTGTATCGTGGCTCTTCACTTGGTGGCTAATGGCAACAGCAACATTTGCTTAATAGAGACACTTGATAAATCTGGACCTCAGGTCTTATTTTCATCATACCTCTGAAAACCTTACTTGCGTTTCTATGGTAACCAAGGCTAAACCACTCATTGTTATTGTATTTTTGCATGTTGGTGTTGTTTCAAGTATGCAAGAACTTTTTGTCAAAAGCGAGTACATAATAATAACCCACAAACTCTAGAATGCCAAGTCTGTAAGGTAGATTCAGAAAGAAAATTCATGCAGAAATTTTATGAATATTTTCATGCAGGCATTTTTATTTTGAACAAAGACACTACCAGAAAGAAACATACCGGTAGATCTTCTTACCAAAAAAATACTATCAGAGTATCAGTGTACATTGTCAGGTGGTTATTGTGTGTGGTGTGTGTGTGGTGTGTGTGTGTGTGTGTGTGTGTGTGTGTGTGTGTGTGTGTGTGTGTGTGAGTGTGTGGTGGTGTGTGTGTGTGTGTGTGTGTGTGTGGTGTGGTGTGTGTGTGTGTGTGTGTGTGTGTGTGTGTGTGTGTGTGTGTGTGTGTGTGTGTGTGTGTGTGTGTGTCACATTATATTTGCAAGACATATTAGTCTCATTGTACAGATTTACGTTTAGCTTGCAATATGATCTGGGTTCATATCTGGCCCTAATTTGTGATAATTGCATTAAAAAAGTATTTTTTATGGATTTAGTTTTACTTTGTTACAATAATAACACTGATGCAAACACTTTTTTTTGTCTTACAATAATTATACAACTTGATTTTAATTTCATATAAAGTAATAATTAATTAATTTAACGTAATCAATTATTAAAAGAATCTTTTTTTAAATCTAAAAAGCCCATGACACCTCAAGGCATAAGACTTCACATATTTAGATAAAGACGATCACAAAGTATGTTTGTTGCTTCTCGTATTCCAGTGAGAAAGAGATCAAGTGAGAGTTTAACTATAAAGTATTTATTGCTGCTTTTGTAGATGCCGCTCCAGCCTTCATCAGCTGAGTAACTCTCAGTAAAGTTGACTTTTTGGGGTTAGTGCTTCAGGAATCCCTCCGTGACTCCCTGTAAAGGCTGGCCGATGAAGAAAAACATCACATAGCTCTACAGCAGATTAAAGATCCAGCCATCTCTGTCTGCTTCAGTACACAGTCCAGCATTCCTGTCTGGCTTGTGTTCTTATTTTTCAAAGGCAAAACAAAATAAAAAGCAAAAGTTTCATGCGCAATAACTGCAGTCTTGTAACAACTTTAGTTTTAGAGTATTTAAAGACCTCAAATTGACCTTGTTTGTAAGGAATAACGTATGTTATCCACCATAGTTCATGGCTAGCTACATTACCAAGAAATATTGGTTTAATCTAAATAATTGTATTATCTTAACTGGTAACTGCTTATTGTTGCGGTGTCGAATCGTGGGAAGGGTTGAAGACAGGACGGGGAGGAAGAATTCACAAACTACTTTATCAAAGGACCGAAAACCGTAGCCAAACTTAGGGGATGTTTACACGACATCTTTTTCAACTAAAACCTTAAGTTGTTTACACGACGATGGCGTTTTGGGTGCCTGAAAACGCAAACTTGAAAACAGGTTTCAAAGTGCAATCTTTGAAAATGATGACGTCATGCACGTGCGTATTACATGTTCAGTCTATAGTTTTTCGTCATCTGTACGCGGAAAACTCGAAGGAAAAACTTCCCCTTTTTAAGCATATCGTTGTTGTTTAAACACTTCGGGCGATCGAGTATTTTGACGATCTGAAACGCAAGTATCAAACGCGAAACGCAATTAACTTTGTGGGCAGATCTCGGGCGCTGTTGCTATTATACCGGCGGGATAAATTACTTTTGCGCCCAACGCAAATCTAAAATGTGTTGGTCTGAAGTAGCTTCATTATTCATAGGTGTGGTTTGGGCGTAACGTGCAATAAACCAATCAGAGCGTCCTCTCACATTCCCTTTAAGAGCAGGCGCGCTTGTTCCATGGCGGATTGCTATTATAACGGCAGATTTGACCGGCGCACCTGTTCATGACGGCAAAGGTGATCTCGCAGTCTTCAGAAATTTGTTTCCTGGTTCTTGACGGACAACCCACTTTGTCAGATGTCCTTATATACCGATGTGTCTTGCCACTATTGATCACACAGGTTTGCTCCGTCATTACTACAATTAGCCTGAATAATTTGGGTAAGTGTAAGCTAGATTTATACCTATTTTCACATCTTCATGGACACCACAATGATTTCCCTCGTGTGGTAATATTTTTCCTTGCAATTATGTACGGTTTGCAAAAATTTGAACTGCTGCGTCTGTGTAGATGAGAGAAGCAAAGTGTATGCGCGTTGTGCACATGCTACATTATGGCCAAGCATGCGCCCTTAAAACAGCATCTGAATAACTCGCCACTGACTTTAGACTAGGTTTTTCCTGGTCAGTGGTGGAATTGTTTTCTCAAACTGTAAAAAATGTCCTATCCTACCTTTAAACTAGTAGATCCTTTTCCTACTTAGCACCAAAACTTTGGAACAGTCTTCCTACCATTGTCCGGGAAGCAGACACACTCTGTCAGTTCAAATCTAGACTAAAAACACATCTCTTCGGCCTAGCATACACATAACACATTATAGACTTATAATTAGGCTGCATAGTTTAGAACAGCCGGGACCGGGAACACTTCCCGTAATCCTGATGTACTTGGTACATCATAAGAAGGATGGCGTCTACGCTAATATTAGTCTCTCTGTCTATCCCGAGGTTTACTGCTGTCCACCGGAACCAGGCCGTATCCAGATCTGATGAAGGACCAGCGCCAGGACACGACGACGACGCCGCTGACCTGAAGTGTCAACCAGTCTCTCCTCCTCTCCACTCCGACTTCAACCAACCGGAACTGGACAAATACTCTGATTCATTCTGAACTTCATACACTGTTCACTCATTGGCCAGAGGAGAACTGGCCCCCGACTGAGCCTGGGTTCTCCCAAGGTTTTTTTTCTCCCTTCTGTCACCTGATGGAGTTTTGGTTCCTTGCCGCTGTTGCCTTACCTTCTGGCTTGCTTAGTTGGGGACATTTAATATTCAACAATATTATAGATCTGCCTTAAAGGTGGACGATGATGAAATTATTTTTTGTATTTTCATGTTATCACTGTGAAGCTGCTTTGATACAATCTGTATTGTAAAAAGCGCTATATAAATAAAGATGACTTGACTTGACTTGACTTAAACACGATATATTATTCCATTTGGGTATATCAATCAGGCAATCTACAGTCTTATTAATCTATTCCTTGTTCCATATATATACGATACTGTACTATATAGTAGCTGTAACATCTGTAAAATAATTGCAACATGCCAATTTGAATACGAGTGTAAGACGATGACAAAAACAGATATTTTACAGTGGTGTACAGTTTTTCAGACCCCCAGTTCATCACTTGGACACTAGAAGACAAGCGTGGCAGCCAGGTTTAAAAAAAAAAAAAAAAAAAAGTGCTTCTCTCTGAATACGTCTGGAGGATGTATAAACACACTTTGCTGAAAATATATTAAGGAGCCGCTCGCCCTATCTTCTCCCTACCCTCGAGGAGGGCTGTAGGTAACAAATCAAACAGGAATCCGAGCCCCAAAACATTCCCTCCTGGAAGCATCGTCTTTCCTCACAATGGTTCCTGCTTATCTCTGCCCAAACACCTGCCATGTTGGTTCCTACTTATCTAGTGATTACAGCTGTAGCCATTTTGCAATGATTCACCGCAAAATTATTTAGAAAATAAATAAACATCCCAAACATTCAGAGACTAGAGCCCCGTTGACTGAACTGCTCTTTGAAGGTTTAGCGAGGGGGTGTGTGGGGGAAACGTGCTTTATATTAATAGCTCTTTCTCCTTTACTCGTATGTTCTCTAAGTAATTACCCTGGCACCAGTAAGAGCACTTCAAGGTGACACAGGTCCTACAGAGGGGTAGACACACATCTCTCTGATCTTTTAAATGGGGGTGCCTGGCTGATTTGGGCCAGAGATGGGGTTTTTTTTTTTGCACTGTGAACTTTTAACTATTGACGTTTCTTACATTCCTGACTGCTGGAGTTATCGATCAGGTGGAGACTTCTGCTCACATCGGCTTAATGCGGAGCTTGAAGAACTGCTTTAGAGAAACACACAGTAATTATAGCAACTAAAGAAGCTTATTCAACATTCTGAGAATGTTTTTCAGATGCGTATCACACTATCAGCCATTCAGACTTTCGCTCCCACTCGATCGCATTCCGTTTCGAAGCTCATCATATTTCTATTTGAAACGCTGTAGAGTGCACCATGACAAAATAATGGTCTTAGTAATCAGTGCAGCACAATTGTATTCTATGTAGTGTAACTGCATTAAGATACAATTTTACAAATCCAACTACATGCCAAATAGAAAATGACTGTCTCTGAATTCTGATTGGATGAGTCGCATTGTAAACAAACACTAATAATATTGAATGTGCAGTCAATTCAGTAATTCATGTTATATAGAAGCCACTACAATGCTTGTATACATTAATAAATTACTTCATAAAAAATATAATAATAGCTGTTGATTGTGTAATTATTATTATTATAATTATTATTTTAATTTTTAAAATAATAATAATAATAATAATTATTATTATTATTATAATTAGTATACCCATAATAATATTATGTTAATAACAATAATAATATAATAATTATAACAACTATTATAAAATGATTGTTTTATAATAATAACAATATAGTTATAATTATTAGTTGGCTATTGTAAATAATAATATAACTGAATTATAATAAATATAAGCACATAACTGAATAATATATATATATATATATATATATAATTTAAAAAAAAAATATATATATATATTATTTTTATAACAACAAATGTATATTTATTATTAAATAACAGGTATTGTAATTGTAGTTGTTGTTATTGTAAATATATTGTAAGGACAATTGTTATAATTAAGAAACATAATAAATTATAATGATTACTATTATTATTATTATGTGATACGACTATTGAACAGTGTCTTATTTAACTTTTGCTGCCTTAATGTAATAGTGATTCCACCATGCATAAGGGCGATTTCGGCCCCTAAACACCCTTACCCATGGTAAAATCACCCTGCATGTGACGTGAAAATGAGAAAATATATTATATATAGCCTTTTAGACTCAATTATGGCAAGTTTTGACTTTTACACAGATTATATTATAAAACCATGAACATCCTGAATAAGGATATGTTTAGCTGACGGCCCATAACAGAGACATAAGTCAAGGTTCTTGTCCATAATAAGTAACCTATTAAATTTCAATGGCTGTGTCAGCTATTACCGTTCCTCATGTAATATTTATCTGAGCGTCGACTGAGCTGACTGGAGAACTGCTGGTGTTGTGCTGAACTGGAAATATGAAGTGCTTTCCCCCAAAACCATAGCGATTTAGTAAAAGCGACAGGTGAAAGAGGAAGTAGTCGTGATTGCGTTCACATGGGATGACTCCAGGGCTGTTTTTATAATGCATACGCTGCAGTGCGATGAAGATCTCCATGTTCTTGGCATATTCCCACATTGGTTGAGAAGATCCACCTCAGTCCTGTCGGACTGCCGCTGGTTTCCCTGCTCAGGTTTTCCTGAAGTTAACACTGCCCCCTGGTGTTCAAACACCATTTCTTGCTTACACATCTGCCCCCTTCCCTATAAAAACCTTTACAGAAAAAATCTGATGCTCTGAAAAAGAAAAAAAAAAAACACCCCGAGACCACAGACACACATTTTAGTATGAGATAAGATTGCATTTTGGTGTGGCGTGCCACGGATCAGCATTTCTTGCTAGGATTTCGCTGGATCAGCTGCGCTCAGATTTGTGCTGCGGGAGCCTTCGGTTATCAATTACTTAAAAGCGTTGAGAAAGTTTTCCCAGAACATTCCCTCTTGATTGCGACATCATAATCAGGAACGCTGCTTCCACAAAGGGACCAATTAAAAGTCGCTGCCTTGATGCGTTCAGCCAGCCAGCGATTAGCGAATCAACATGTAATCTGGAAAACTTCCGCTTGAGCGATTCGTGTCGGTCAGCAAAGTGCCTTCGACTGAGGAAATCTTTTGCAACTCTAATCTTGTCAGGCCGAGAGCGGGAAAGGTGTTTAGTGTTTACAGTTTACAGAGACGAATCCGTTTTTTCTATAGAAAAGCGCGAGATAAGCACGATGATGTCGTTTTAAAGTACATAGAGGGCTTAAACCGACATATTGATGTATTACGGGAGGATAAGACAGCAGCTGCTAACTCTTTGCGAGCTGCCGCTACAATTCATTTAACGCTAAACACCTTAATTGATGAGTAGGAGTTTCTATTTCAAAGCACGCCAGAAAAATCTTCACTCGTTAGGAGAATTAAAACGTGTTTCGAGTCGATTCAACAGGTGTCTGAGGGGAAATATGCAAGGTTTTCGTAAGTTTACCTCAATGCAGGTTTGAAATGCTTAAGTAGTCTCGTGTTTTACTGCGGTGTTTTGGTTCGGTTTATGAGGACGTCTCTAATGAGCGTAAAGCCATAGCCACCATCTGTTTCAAACGTGCAAGACTTCTCATCCGCTGGAAATCTCCATGGCTCCCTAGTTAAAACATCACAGGGAAACTGTTAAGGGTGTCACATTTGTTCAGGAGAAATGTTTGTGATTTTCATCCAGTGCCAAAGCTTTTAAAGACCACCACTGCGAGGAAGCGGTTTGCATATCTCTTCATTTGACACATCTAATTTGGGCTCAATTATCTCACTCAAGTAAAATGAAACCTAGGACGCTCTTCTTTTCTTCTTTTTTTTCCCCACCCCCGTTCGTAGACATCATGGGTAATGAGCTGGACCAAGGTGCAGGCGAGGACCACATCCAAATATGAGACTCATAAACCGACAACAACAATTACTGTTTGGATCTTTCATAATGGTCTCATCAGTCGGCTTCTGTCCTGTGTTTGTGTGTGTGCGCGTAATTAATTCTAGTATTTTTCTTGTCTGTTTGTCGTCGTTGACTGTGTCTTTGCCAGCGCTCAAATTAGATTCTTGTGCCTGCCTTCAAAATCAATTAATGTTGTCCTGAAACTTTGGAAACTGGGGAAAAACAGACATCAAAGTCAAATGTTAGACGTGGTGACGGATGTTCTCGAATGAAAGTGGAACTTAAATCAATGCCCAGCATGAAGCATGAACAATTAACACTTGGATTTAATTATATCTTCATCTCTATATTAATGTTTCATTTCAGAGAAGATCATTATTTCTGTAATGAATCATTAGAGATGCTTGTTAAAGTGGTTAAACTTTGGTGTAATAACTTGTCTTGCATTGTTTGCGCTGTAGACGTGTCAATCATGCACACGTTGAGGAAGGGACCAGAATATCGTAGAGACTTGAGGGGGGTGTTTGGTTTGACTTCAACTGGCAAGCGACACAGCAATCTTCAGAACAACGTATATACGTAAATGATATGTATATTTCACTTCATCTTCATCTCAGCTCTGCTTAATAACAACCAACAACACTGCAGCATTGTGATGGCAAGTTTTGCACAGATTGACATTTTGTTTTGTTACAACACTTCAGAACAAAATTACTTATTCACTAGAGTACGAAAGTGTAAGTTTATTGGTAACACTTTAGTTTAGGGTCTAATTCTCACTATTAAGTTGCTTATTAGCATGCATATCATATATGGCTGTTTATTACTTATAAAGCACATATTAATGCCTTATTCTGCAAGGCCATATTCTACATCCCTTAATACTCCCAATACCCTAAACTTAACAACTACTAACTATTAATAAGCAGTAATTAGGAGTTAATTGAGGCAAAAGTCACAGTTTACTAATTGTTAATAGTTAGTTGATAATGACAATTGGACCCTAAACTAAAGTGTGACGGTTTATTGGATCTTGTCTTTGTGTTTTCCATAGTTTTTGCACATGTATAGTATTTATTTAATTTTAGTACTATGCTTCAGAACATTATAAGAAAGAGGGATACGTCATTTCAATTCATCTTACAAACAACACCCTAGATTGTAAGTTTTGAACAGATAAACTTTTTGTTTTGTTTTATGTTATTTATTTATTTATTTATTTGTTGTTTGTTTGTTTGTGTATTTATTTATTTATTTTGCTTCACTTTTACTTTTATTTGTTTGTTTTATTTATTTGTTTATAGTTTAGTTTAGATTTAATTTAAATTACATTACATTGCTTCAGAACATCATTAATTAGTGCTTGTGTTTTCCACAGCTCTGCTTGATAACTTCCCACAACACCCTAAAATTGTCATAACACTTAAGAACAACATTACTTATTCACAAGTTTAAGAAAGAGGGGTAAGTTAATTGATTTGATCCACAGCCCTGCCTGAAAACCCGGATGCCTGAACAGTAACCGCACCACAAACTAGCCTAACCCGGTCCGCAGCGGAATTCACGAGATGGAAGCAGCACTTTTCTGATTCATTTGTGAAATTATGTATTCATGGGTTTCTCTCTGAAATGGCATTTCCAAACAGAAAGCAGCTCCCTGTCAGCCTTGAGTGCTTTGTGGAATTGTTAATTGGTTTGCGCTTTCGTTCAATTGATTGCAGGATTTGAGGGAGAGTGTTGTGATGCGGGCTAAAAGCTCCAGGACAGTGTGGAGAGGATGAATTGTGGGACATAAAAGAAAAGGTCAGCGGCTCTGGTATAAAGGGCACTGCTCACAGTGTATTAGAAATGGAATAATTGACAGATATGCTTGTTAGCTAGTTTTATGTAAGAACACACCCTGATAATTGAAAACAGCATTGAAAAGCATGTGTTTAATGTACTGCATTCTGTTTCTTTTATTTACTGTTCAGGTGTTTAAATATGAGGGTACATAAACTAGATTTGTTGACTGGCACTCAAACTGCAATTCAAATTTGAATTTTGGGAAGTAGAATTAAAATGAATTGAGATTCAAAGAAATGCATATAACTATTTTGGATGGATGGATGGATGGATGGATGGATGGGATAGATAGATAGATAGATAGATAGATAGATAGATAGATAGATAGATAGATAGATAGATAGATAGATAGATAGATAGATAGATAGATAGATAGATAGATAGATAGATAGATAGATACATAGACAGACTCTAAAAAATGCTGGATTGGTTTAACCCAATTTTGGGTCAAATTTTGGTTACAGCCATTGGGTTACATTTTTAAATTGCATTGTGATCCAAAGTTTGGGTTTGTCCATATTTGACCCAAAATTGGGTTAAAACAACCCAGCATTTTTTAGAGTGTAGATAGATAGATAGATTGATAGATAGATAGATAGAATAGATAGATAGATAGATAGATAGATAGATAGATAGATAGATAGATAGATAGATAGATAGATAGATAGATAGATAGATAGATAGATAGATAGATAGATAGATATAGGATGGATGATGAGTTTTCACCTTGGCTGCGTCTTGATCTTCATAGATTTTGATCTTCGTAGGTTTTCTCTTTATTGACTTCAATGTTTGGATAGGTACAGAGGAACTAAGAGCTACCAGCCGCGGCCTTCATCAAACTCTTTTGTATTCACAGGAAATTCACATTTTTTAAAATGTTTCCTCATTATTTAAACATTCGCATCTGTTTTCACAATGGGTGGCACTTAAAGATAATGAAGCCTAATAAGCCTTTAATGCTGGTTTTAATGCATTCACAAAGAGAACACAAAAGAACAGATGGCGGGTTCTAAATCCACATCTCGCACCCAGAACCTTTGGTGCTGTCTGTGTGTGTGTACGCGAGTGCATGTGTGTAATATCTGTATTTAAAACACCCAGCGTGCAGATGCAGCATCCTTTATCCCTACTGATGGAATGCTCGGTTTGCCCTGAAACACGCCATTCAAACATTCAAAAGAGGAAATGTGTTTTACAACTCAAAAGTTCAAGGAGAATGAGATGTGAGAGTGGCAACAGAGGGGACGATTTTCATTAGAATAAACATAAAATGTGGTCTATTCCTCACACAAATATTTGTATGCATTTTTTTTAAATAATAAAACAATTTCCAGATCAAATTTTAATAATTACTTCAGGCTTTGTATTATGTGCAACATTTTTTAATTATTTAAATATTTTAATTATTATTGTTATTAGTAGTAGTAGTAGTAGGCCTAGTAGTTGTAATGGTTTAAATTTTTATTTCCATTATAATTATACAGTGTACATTTTATATATAATATAGTTTTGTCATATGCATTCTTTTATTTTATTATTATAATAATAAAAATGTTACCCTAGTTGGTAACACTTTATAATAACTGCACGCTATGAATCATTAGTTAAGCATTAGTAAATAGTTAATTTGTCATTTATATTATAAAGCATTAGACATTTAATAAGCAATTTATAAATACAGCTATACATGCTTTATACTTGATTTATAAGCATGTGTGTTTAATAATTGTATTTTTCATACTTTATTAATGATCAATTTATCATTTCTAATGAAGTATTATTTACAAACCAGTTATTTAGGAGTTGTCAGTGGTTCATAAGATCATTTAGAAAGTGTAAGTATAGGATTAATACACCATTTAAATGTACATTTATAGCCTACATCATATTTTTTAGACAAATAGCAGTGTTAATAAATGCGTTATTAACATGTCTTTCTACAGTAATTCATGATTAATTCAGGTATTATAAAACATTTAGTTGTCAGTTAACTATTTTTGTGAGCTCATATAAAGTGAGACTATGCCTATGTATTTACTTACACTTTCTAAATGAACTTATGAGCACTGACAACTCCTAAATAACTGGTTTGTAAATACATAATTTAGAAATGATAAACTGATCATTAATAAAGTATGAAAATACAATTGTTTAACCCATTTATAGATAATTCATCATTTATAAAGCATTAATATAGTTTATAAATACATCTAAAAAAAGCTTAGTTCTTGATTTATAATATATTTTTTGCTGTATTTATAAACTGCTTATTAATGTATAGTAATGCTTTATAAATTATGAATTAACTATTTACTAATGCTTAACTATTATAAAGTTATTATAAAGTGTTACCTAAAATGGGATCATTTATTTAGGCTTTGTACAATGTGCAACATAAATGGCAATTTAATTATTAAACATAAACATGTTTTTATAACAAAATTGTATTTTTATTTAGCCAACCTAGATCCACATAGAGCCCAGACACAATAGATGCAGCAAATGAAGGTTCTGGCAAGAGAGAGGCCCTATGGAAATGCATTCATTCGCTCCCAGAGACATGGTTTCCTATCTAGTGAATCATTCTGGTGGTGTTTGGAGCGCCGACTGTCTGCTGAAGGACTGTCTCAGTCCAGTGATCTCTGCAAACACACAGCAGTCTCCTGCAGTCAGTAATATTTAGAGCTGCAGCCCCGGTAAGATCTGGTTATTAAGCCTCTCTCCTTCGCTCTCGGCTTCCTCTGCCTCATGAAATCCTCCAGTTCCAGAACAGCAATAAGTGCCCTTATCGGCCAGTTTGTGTCTGGAATAGAGGTGGTTTACAGGTTATCCGTTGCGAATCTTAACAAGGACTCTTCATTAAAGGGCCCAATTCCGCACGTTTAGCCCATCTAGTAAAATAAAAGCTTTCGTTTGAGAGAGATTGCTTTAGGCTTCAGGCATTGTTATTTTCTTCTCATCTGTTTTTCTTTACTTGGCCTCATATAACTGGATAAAAGCAAGTTCTAAACCAGATAGTTCAGGTCCTGATTGATCCACTGCATGCTGTGCCCAGTAATGGCCTTTAAAACTAAAAGAAGTTCAACGTTACTTATAGTCAACTGAATGTCTAAAGTGTAACAATTTATTTTGCTTTGAAACACATGGTTTAGCTTAATAGAAGCTATAATCTATGATTATGATGATGTGTTTTTGTGGAAGATAAACAACGTATGGTGCAATGTTCAGAGTTTCATTAAACACAACATCATTGGTCCTCTCATGTATCGCTTGACAAATAATAATGAATTTTAGGGTTTTCTCCCAAAGGTTCTGTTGCAAACTGCTGCGTAAAAGGCTGCCGTATCCTGGCGCGGGCCACTTGTCATTGAAAACGTCCTCTCAGCTGACAAGCTGTCATTTACAATGCTTCGGAGACGACAAAACACGATGAGCAATTTCACTCGGGGGCCCCCCCTTCCTGTATCCGAACACGCACGCATATTCAAAGCGAAGGAAAAAACACATTCTAATTACATTCCCACTGACCCGAGAATAAACATTTATTTTCTCATCTTATGCACACTTCGAAGATTTTCTGACACTGTCCTTTGATAGCTTCCGTGACTAACATTTTCCTCTCCCAAATTGTACTTCCTTCCTGTAATTTATGCATCAGATTCATGCATAATTAATTGTATATTTACCACTGTCTGATTATGTAAAATAGCCAAACAAATTCCACTCTTATTGAGGTGTGTCGGCCGCCCTCATTAAAAATTGATACATTTTTTGTTGAATGATAAAAAATGTAACAACATTTTGAGCTTATGCATCGATCATGATGCGTTTTCTATTTTGGGCACCTAAATAATAATTTTTGTGTCCTTTATAATGCACTGCAATTGCATATATATATAGATGGATGGATGGATGGATGGATGGATGGATGGATGGATGGATGGATGGATAGAATTTTTTCTTAGCATGTTTGTCTTGTTTTTCAGTACAAATATCTGCACATTTAAATGAAGATACAATTACTTGAGAAGCAAAGTTACTAAGATGTTAAGTGTTTTATGCAACAACAACAAAAAAAACTAACTCTTTTTTTTATTTCTTTTTTTTATAATACTTAATAACTTTAAGTAATTTTGCTTCTCAAGTAAAGCCATCTTTATTTAAGAAAGCTCTGCACAGTAAACCCTAACGCTCAAAATAATTAATTAGTACAAACTTAAATTTAAACTAATTAGTTCAGACGAATTAACTTGTATGAGTATTTTGTACTTTCTTTTTCTTTCAAGTTCACAGAACGTCTCAGGTTACGTATGTAACCATAGTTCCCTGAGAAAGGGAACGAGACGATGCGTCGATGACGCTTTGGGAACGCGTACAGCGTGAACGAATCTGAAGCAGCTGTGTCAACTTAGTCCAAAGTAATGAATGAACGAGCGCCACGTGCGGGTGACGTCATGACCAGGATACAAAAGCGCACTCGGTGAAACCGGGCACTTCAGCATAAACTTGCCGAAGCAAGACAATCCCAGGAATGCAGGAAGTATGGCAGGGGCGACGCATCGTCTCGTTCCCTTTCTCAGGGAACTATGGTTACATACGTAACCTGAGACGTTCCCTTTCGAGGGAACTCGCGATGCGTCGATGACGCTTTGGGAACGAGAATACCCAAACCGCCATAGGTCCAAATGCCTGAGTGTAATACTGACATCCAGAAAACACTAAGCACTAAGAACATGGGACCCTGGGGCAGCATCCAGGTCCAGGCCATAAAATCTGACGAATGTAAGCGGAGAGGAAAGCCCGCCGCATCACAAACGTCTTGGAGAGAAACTCCAGAAATTAAGGCCTTAGAGGGCCGCCATACTTCTAGTAGAATGAGCCCGTGAACAACAAGGGGCACTGAAGATCTCCGCCTCTCTTAAGGGACGATATGGCTAGGAGGAAAATAGTCTTTAAAGTAAGAAATTTTTCTGAGACCGAATCTAGGAGCTCAACGGAGCCCCAGATAGGCCTTCTAAAACCAAAGCCAAATCCCAAGCCGGCATCCTAGTGCAAGTTGCAGGCCTTAGCCTCAGGGTGCCACGAAGGAAATGAGTAATCAGGGGGTCTCGACCCAAAGATGTACCACCCACCGGGGTGTGGAAAGCCGCAATAGCCGCCACAAAACCTACAAGGTGGACGGACATAAACCTGACGCAAAGCGCTCCTGCAGGAACTCCAGTACTGTGTTTACTGAACAGGAAACCGGATCCCACTGACGCTGGTGACACCAATAAGTGAAAAATCTCCACTTTAAAGTGTACAACTTCCTTGTAGCGGGAGCTCTGGAGCTTAGAATGGCCTCAACAACCTCGGTTGAGAGACCACTCTCTACAAATTGGGCCCCCTCAGAGGCCAAACCCATAGTTTCCAAATCTCTGGTCGGGGGTGAAATATTGTGCCCCCGGCCTGAGACAGAAGGTATCTCCTGATCGGAATTTCCAAGGGAGAACCGTCTAGGAGATGAATCAGGTCCGCAAACCAGATTCCTCCAGAACTCCTGGGAGCAGAGCAACAGGGGGAAAGGCGTACAGCCGTAGCCTCGGCCACGTCTGTACCATAGCATCCAGCCCCAGGGGGGCTGGGTGAGTAAGGGAGAACCAAAATGGACAGTGCGTCGTGTGATGAGACGCAAACAGATCCACTTGAGCCTGGCCATAAAAATCCCATATCTTCTCCACCGCCTCAGGGTGGAGACTTCAATCCCCTGGCCTCAGCTCCTGCCTCGACAGGACGTCTGCTCCGATATTATGTACCCCCGGAATATACACTGCCCTCAGAGAGCGTAATTCCGGCAAGCACAAGGTCCTCAGGTCTGGGAGGAAGTGCTTCAACGCATTGAAAATGGCCATCATCTCCAGGCAATTTATGTGCCACGAGAGATGATGACTCCTCCACAGACCCTGAGCTGAGCGGCCTTCCATTACCGCTCCCCAGCCAGTGAGGGAAGCATCTGTCGAGATCGCAACTCGATGACAAAGAGCTCCCAACACCGGCCCCGGGACAGGAACCAATGTTTCCTCCACATAACCAAGGCGCGGAGCACCGCCGCGTGATCTTGATTACCCGAAGTGGGTTTCCCCTCGGGGAGAACCCTCTGGTCCTGGGCCACCACTGCAAAAGGTCTCATGTACAGCAGGCCAAAGGGTATCACATTGGACGCCGCTGCCATGAGGCCCAACAGTCTCTCGAACTGTTTTACAGTGCGTGACTGGCCTAGCTTTAGCTCTTTCGTGGCTGTAAGGATAGCAGCTACACAAGCGGGTGATAGAACAGCCCGCATCGTGACTGAATCCCATACCACACCAAGAAAAGTGGTCCTCTGAAATGGAGACAGCACACTCTTCTTGGCGTTTGAGCCCCAACCCCACACATATAAGCGAGAACAACACCTCAGTGCCGAACCGCTAACTGCTCTGATTCCGGTAGAATCAGCCAGTCGTCTATGTAGTTCAGAATACGTACCCTGCAGCCTGGCGGGGCCAGAGCTGCATCTACGCATTTCGTGAACTTGCGGGATGATAGTGCTAGACCGAACGGAAGTACCCGATACTGGTATTCTTTGCCCCCGAAAGAAAACCTCAGGAACTTCCTGTGCTGAGGGAGGATGGAGATATGGAAGTAAGCGTCTTTCAGATCTATTGTAACAAACCAGTCCTCGGATCTGGTTTGAGTCACAAATCTAAAATGGGACGCAACCCCCCATTCTTTTCGGAACAATGAAATAGTGGCTGTAAAACCCCGATTCCCTGTCGGGTGGATACACCTGCTCTATAGCCACCTGGCTAACAGAGCTTTCACCTCTTGCTCCATCACCAGAGCCTGCTCGGGACGCACTAACGTGAGCAACACCCCGTTGTAGCGAGAAGGACGAGAACCGAACTGAATTCTATATCCTTTCTCTACGATATGCAGGACCCATTGAGAAATATTTGGCAGGATCTTTCACTCTGACAGAAATTCTACTAAGGGAACCAGCCCCTCGGGGCTGGTCTCTGGTGTAACTGAGACACTCAACTCGGGGACCTGAAACATACTGGCAGGAACTACCCGAACTGACTGTTTTTTTTTTTTTTTTTTTTTTAACCCCCCTCAGAAGGTTCATGTCAGACGCAATGTCGGGTCGACATTGCACCAGACATTCGCTGGGAACCACTGCGCCCCGAAGCACCAAGGGTGGCGGGGTTGGCAGACTGGTCCCCTGAGGACACCGAGGTGGAACGGACACCGTATACTGAGGTGTGACCCGCTGCACCCCGGGTGGGGCTGCCCTCACTGGTCTGACGCCATTGGCATCAGGACCCTTTCTTTTAGCCTTCTTAGCCTGAAGAACAGTCCTCAGATCCGGTTTCGGCTTTGAAGACTTCGACTGAGAGTGTTGCGTCTGCTTCCAGTATTTTTGCGGAGGTGCACGAGACGCAACACTCTCCTTTTGCTGACCTCTATATGAGGAGCCTGACGGCTGGGACTGCTCACGCACAGCAGCCCCAGGGGGTTGGACTCGGCGAGGGAGAAATTTTTTTAAACGCCTCTGACTGCTTCTTAGCCTCCTGGAATCTATCGATGACCGAATTGACGGAGTCGCCGAAGAGACCAGAAGGCTGGACAGGAGCATCCAGCAGAAAAGCACGGTCTTTGTCTTTTAAATCTGCCAGATTCAGCCAGAGGTGCCTCTCAGTGGCTACCAGGGCTGCCATAGACCGCCCAATTGCTCTGGCGGTCTCCTTAGTAGCCCTGAGAGATAAATCTGTGGCCCGACGAAGTTCTCGAACCTCCTCGGGACCAACCTCCCTCACTTTTATCCAAATCCCCCAGCAGATCAGCCTGATATGCCTGGAGCAGTGCCATAGTGTGCAGACACGCTCCAGCCTGACCTGCTGCCGTATATGCTTTGCCCACTAATGTAGATGTCGTTTTTAAATGGCTTAGTGGGCAAAGCCGAGGTCTCCAGAGACGATGCTGAACCGGGTGACAGATAACTCGCGAGCGTCTGTTCAGCCCGAGGCATCGACTCGTAACCATGCTCTCTCAGCCCTCTAATCCCCGAATAAATATGAACTTGAGGACTAAAGAGCCGAGAAGAATACGGTTTATCCCACGATCTAGACAGCTCACTGTGAAGATCAGGAAAAAATGGAAGACCTCGTGGTGGAAGCGAAATATTAGAAGATAAGAAACGCTCGTCTAATTTGCTTTTTCGGACGAGCGCCCCTTTTCTCGGCTGGCCATTCAATATGTAATTTATCCACAGCACGAGTTATCACTTCCACCAGCTCCTCATATGCTGGAGAAGAGGATGGCGAGTCCCCTTCTCCAGTGATTGTGTCACTGCCAATGCTTAATACATCTACCCCCTCGGAGCTAGAGCACTGAAGCATTGGGCTCTCTACCCGGGCAGAAGAAGCCGCAGAGCGGGCTTCCGACACCGGAGAGAGAGCGCTGGATCTCCCAGGACAGGAAGGAGATAAGGTCCTCGGACCCGTCTCCAACCCTTCTGAGAGATCCTTTTGCGATCCCCAGGAATGCATTCTCCGTGTTGCCTCGGCAACAGCGGGTCCTGCACCCTGAGGATCGCGAGCCTGACCACTCTCCTCAAAGAGTGACAGACGGGAGCGGAGCATGCGAAGCGGAAGCTTCTCACAATGAAGGCAGTCAGCCCCCTCGAAGGCTGACACCGCATGCTCCACTCCCAAACACATTACACACAGCTCGTGTGTGTCCCCACCCGTTAAATAACGCGGGCAGGGAGAAGCACACAGCCTGTATAATTGTTTCGCCATAATATCCACAAAATATATATATATAAATCACGGACAACAGTAAATAGACAGACAGTCAGACACACAGATTGTTTTGCTGAGGCAAAAAAGCTGAAGTGCCGGTTTCACCGAGTGCGCTTTTGTATCCTGGTCATGACGTCACCCGCACGTGGCGCTCGTTCATTCATTACTTTGGACTAAGTTGACACAGCTGCTTCAGATTCGTTCACGCTGTACGCGTTCCCAAAGCGTCATCGACGCATCGCGAGTTCCCTCGAAAGGGAATTAGAATTAAAGCTACAATATGTAATTATTTTTGCCGCTAGGGGTCGCTAACCTCATTCTCTTGTGCTTCATATGTAAACTGCTTTAAATATAATATTAAACACAGTAATGGACAGACTCAGACTGTATAATCTCTGTTCTGTGTGATGGAGATGATTTGGTGATTCTTGTATCTTGTCTGTTCATTCCTGGTTTTAGCATCTTGTTTTCATTTTGAATGATTAATGCTAATTTTCTGCGAAATTAAATCTGCGACTGCACTGCTCTCACTATACGGTCTGAACGCCGAGCTGCGACTGCACTGCTCACACTATACGGGCCGAGCGTCGAGCTGCGACTGCACTGCTCACACTATACGGTCCGAGCGCCGAGCTGCGACTGCACTGCTCACACTATACGGTCCGAACACCGTGCTGCGACTGCACTGCTCACACTATACGGTCCCGAGCGTCGAGCTGCGACTGCACTGCTCACACTATACGGTCCGAGTGTCGAGCTGCGACTGCACTGCTCTCACTATACGGTCCGAGCGTCGAGCTGCGACTGCACTGCTCACACTATACGGTCCGAACACCGAGCTGCGACTGCACTGCTCACACTATACGGTCCGAGCGTCGAGCTGCGACTGCACTGCTCTCACTATACGGTCCGAGCGTCGAGCTGCGACTGCACTGCTCACATTATACGGTCCGAACACCGAGCTGCGACTGCACTGCTCACACTATACGGTCCGAGCGTCGAGCTGCGACTGCACTGCTCTCACTATACGGTCCGAGCGTCGAGCTGCGACTGCACTGCTCTCACTATACGGTCTGAACACCGAGCTGCGACTGCACTGCTCACACTATACGGTCCGAGCGTCGAGCTGCGACTGCACTGCTCACACTATACGGTCCGAGCGTCGAGCTGCGACTGCACTGCTCTCACTATACGGCCCGAGCGCCGAGCTGCGACTGCACTGCTCACACTATCGGTCCGAGCGTCGAGCTGCGACTGCACTGCTCACACTATACGGGCTGAGCGTCGAGCTGCGACTGCACTGCTCACACTATACGGGGGCCGAGCGTCGAGCTGCGATCTGCACTGCTCTCACTATACGGTCCGAACGGCGAGCTGCGACTGCACTGCTCACACTATACGGGGGCCGAGCGTCGAGCTGCGACTGCACTGCTCACACTATACGGTCCGAGCGCCGAGCTGCGACTGCACTGCTCACACTATACGGTCCGAACACCGAGCTGCGACTGCACTGCTCACACTATACGGTCCGAGTGTCGAGCTGCGACTGCACTGCTCACACTATACGGCCCGAGCGCCGAGCTGCGACTGCACTGCTCACACTATACGGTCCGAGCGTCGAGCTGCGACTGCACTGCTCTCACTATACGGTCCGAACACCGAGTTGCGACTGCACTGCTCTCACTATACGGTCCGAACACCGAGCTGCGACTGCACTGCTCTCACTATACGGGCCGAGCGTCGAGCTGCGACTGCACTGCTCTCACTATACGGTCCGAACACCGAGTTGCGACTGCACTGCTCTCACTATACGGTCCGAACACCGAGCTGCGACTGCACTGCTCACACTATACGGTCCGAGCGTCGAGCTGCGACTGCACTGCTCACACTATACGGTCCGAGCGTCGAGCTGCGACTGCACTGCTCTCACTATACGGTCCGAACGCCGAGCTGCGACTGCACTGCTCACACTATACGGGGCCGAGCGTCGAGCTGCGACTGCACTGCTCACACTATACGGTCCGAGCGTCGAGCTGCGACTGCACTGCTCACACTATACGGTCCGAGCGTCGAGCTGCGACTGCACTGCTCACACTATACGGGGCCGAGCGTCGAGCTGCGACTGCACTGCTCACACTATACGGTCCGAGCGTCGAGCTGTGACTGCACTGCTCACACTATACGGTCCGAGCGTCGAGCTGTGACTGCACTGCTCACACTATACGGGGCCGAGCGTCGAGCTGCGACTGCACTGCTCTCACTATACGGTCTGAGCGCCGAGCTGCGACTGCACTGCTCACACTATACGGGCGAGCGTCGAGTTGCGACTGCACTGCTCTCACTTTACGGTCTGAACGCCGAGCTGCGACTGCACTGCTCACACTATACGGGCCGAGCGTCGAGCTGCGACTGCACTGCTCACACTATACAGGCCGAGCGTCGAGCTGCGACTGCACTGCTCACACTATACGGTCCGAGCGTCGAGCTGCGACTGCACTGCTCTCACTATACGGTCCGAGCGTCGAGCTGCGACTGCACTGCTCACACTATACGGCCCGAGCGCCGAGCTGCGACTGCACTGCTCTCACTATACGGTCCGAGCGTCGAGCTGCGACTGCACTGCTCTCACTATACGGTCCGAGCGTCGAGCTGCGACTGCACTGCTCACACTATACGGTCTGAGCGTCGAGCTGCGACTGCACTGCTCACACTATACGGTCTGAACGCCGAGCTGCGACTGCACTGCTCTCACTATACGGTCTGAACGCCGAGCTGCGACTGCACTGCTCACACTATACGGGCCGAGCGTCGAGCTGCGACTGCACTGCTCTCACTATACGGTCCTGAACGCCGAGCTGCGACTGCACTGCTCACACTATACGGTCCGAGCGTCGAGCTGCGACTGCACTGCTCACACTATACGGTCCGAGCGTCGAGCTGCGACTGCACTGCTCACACTATACGGTCCGAGCATCGAGCTGTGACTGCACTGCTCTCACTATACGGTCTGAACGCCGAGCTGCGACTGCACTGCTCACACTATACGGTCCGAGCGTCGAGCTGCGACTGCACTGCTCACACTATACGGTCCGAGCATCGAGCTGTGACTGCACTGCTCTCACTATACGGTGCTGAACGCCGAGCTGCGACTGCACTGCTCACACTATACGGTCCGAGCGTCGAGCTGCGACTGCACTGCTCACACTATACGGTCCGAGCGTCGAGCTGCGACTGCACTGCTCGCACTATACGGGCCGAGCGTCGAGCTGCGACTGCACTGCTCACACTATACGGTCCGAGCGTCGAGCTGCGACTGCACTGCTCTCACTATACGGTCTGAACGCCGAGCTGCGACTGCACTGCTCACACTATACGGGCCGAGCGTCGAGCTGCGACTGCACTGCTCACACTATACGGGCCCGAGCGTCGAGCTGCGACTGCACTGCTCACACTATACGGTCCCGAGCGTCGAGCTGCGACTGCACTGCTCTCACTATACGGTCTGAACGCCGAGCTGCGACTGCACTGCTCACACTATACGGGGCCGAGCGTCGAGCTGCGACTGCACAGCTCACACTATACGGTCCGAGCGCCGAGCTGCGACTGCACTGCTCACACTATACGGTCCGAACACCGAGCTGCGACTGCACTGCTCACACTATACGGTCCGAGTGTCGAGCTGCGACTGCACTGCTCACACTATACGGGGCCGAGCGTCGAGCTGCGACTGCACTGCTCACACTATACGGGCCGAGCGTCGAGCTGCGACTGCACTGCTCTCACTATACGGTCCCGAGTGTCGAGCTGCGACTGCACTGCTCACACTATACGGGCCGAGCGTCGAGCTGCGACTGCACTGCTCTCACTATACGGTCCGAACACCGAGTTGCGACTGCACTGCTCTCACTATACGGTCCGAACACCGAGCTGCGACTGCACTGCTCACACTATACGGTCCGAGCGTCGAGCTGCGACTGCACTGCTCACACTATACGGTCCGAGCGTCGAGCTGCGACTGCACTGCTCTCACTATACGGTCCGAACGTCGAGCTGCGGACTGCACTGCTCACACTATACGGGCCGAGCGTCGAGCTGCGACTGCACTGCTCACACTATACGGTACCGAGCGTCGAGCTGCGACTGCACTGCTCACACTATACGGTCCGAGCGTCGAGCTGCGACTGCACTGCTCACACTATACGGGCCGAGCGTCGAGCTGCGACCTGCACTGCTCACACTATACGGTCCGAGCGTCGAGCTGTGACTGCACTGCTCACACTATACGGTCCGAGCGTCGAGCTGTGACTGCACTGCTCTCACTATACGGGCCGAGCGTCGAGCTGCGACTGCACTGCTCTCACTATACGGGCCGAGCGTCGAGCTGTGACTGCACTGCTCACACTATACGGGCCGAGCGTCGAGCTGCGACTGCACTGCTCTCACTATACGGTCCGAGCGTCGAGCTGTGACTGCACTGCTCACACTATACGGGCCGAGCGTCGAGCTGCGACTGCACTGCTCACACTATACGGCCCGAGCGCCGAGCTGCGACTGCACTGCTCTCACTATACGGTCCGAGCGTCGAGCTGCGACTGCACTGCTCTCACTATACGGTCCGAGCGTCGAGCTGCGACTGCACTGCTCACACTATACGGTCTGAGCGTCGAGCTGCGACTGCACTGCTCACACTATACGGTCTGAACGCCGAGCTGCGACTGCACTGCTCTCACTATACGGTCTGAACGCCGAGCTGCGACTGCACTGCTCACACTATACGGGCCGAGCGTCGAGCTGCGACTGCACTGCTCTCACTATACGGTCTGAACGCCGAGCTGCGACTGCACTGCTCACACTATACGGTCCGAGCGTCGAGCTGCGACTGCACTGCTCACACTATACGGTCCGAGCGTCGAGCTGCGACTGCACTGCTCACACTATACGGTCCGAGCATCGAGCTGTGACTGCACTGCTCTCACTATACGGTCTGAACGCCGAGCTGCGACTGCACTGCTCACACTATACGGTCCGAGCGTCGAGCTGCGACTGCACTGCTCACACTATACGGTCCGAGCATCGAGCTGTGACTGCACTGCTCTCACTATACGGTCTGAACGCCGAGCTGCGACTGCACTGCTCACACTATACGGTCCGAGCGTCGAGCTGCGACTGCACTGCTCACACTATACGGTCCGAGCGTCGAGCTGCGACTGCACTGCTCGCACTATACGGGCCGAGCGTCGAGCTGCGACTGCACTGCTCACACTATACGGTCCGAGCGTCGAGCTGCGACTGCACTGCTCTCACTATACGGTCTGAACGCCGAGCTGCGACTGCACTGCTCACACTATACGGGCCGAGCGTCGAGCTGCGACTGCACTGCTCACACTATACGGGCCGAGCGTCGAGCTGCGACTGCACTGCTCACACTATACGGTCCGAGCGTCGAGCTGCGACTGCACTGCTCTCACTATACGGTCTGAACGCCGAGCTGCGACTGCACTGCTCACACTATACGGGCCGAGCGTCGAGCTGCGACTGCACAGCTCACACTATACGGTCCGAGCGCCGAGCTGCGACTGCACTGCTCACACTATACGGTCCGAACACCGAGCTGCGACTGCACTGCTCACACTATACGGTCCGAGTGTCGAGCTGCGACTGCACTGCTCACACTATACGGGCCGAGCGTCGAGCTGCGACTGCACTGCTCACACTATACGGGCCGAGCGTCGAGCTGCGACTGCACTGCTCTCACTATACGGTCCGAGTGTCGAGCTGCGACTGCACTGCTCACACTATACGGGCCGAGCGTCGAGCTGCGACTGCACTGCTCTCACTATACGGTCCGAACACCGAGTTGCGACTGCACTGCTCTCACTATACGGTCCGAACACCGAGCTGCGACTGCACTGCTCACACTATACGGTCCGAGCGTCGAGCTGCGACTGCACTGCTCACACTATACGGTCCGAGCGTCGAGCTGCGACTGCACTGCTCTCACTATACGGTCCGAACGTCGAGCTGCGACTGCACTGCTCACACTATACGGGCCGAGCGTCGAGCTGCGACTGCACTGCTCACACTATACGGTCCGAGCGTCGAGCTGCGACTGCACTGCTCACACTATACGGTCCGAGCGTCGAGCTGCGACTGCACTGCTCACACTATACGGGCCGAGCGTCGAGCTGCGACTGCACTGCTCACACTATACAGTCCGAGCGTCGAGCTGTGACTGCACTGCTCACACTATACGGTCCGAGCGTCGAGCTGTGACTGCACTGCTCTCACTATACGGGCCGAGCGTCGAGCTGCGACTGCACTGCTCTCACTATACGGGCCGAGCGTCGAGCTGTGACTGCACTGCTCACACTATACGGGCCGAGCGTCGAGCTGCGACTGCACTGCTCTCACTATACGGTCCGAGCGTCGAGCTGTGACTGCACTGCTCACACTATACGGGCCGAGCGTCGAGCTGCGACTGCACTGCTCTCACTATACGGTCTGAACGCCGAGCTGCGACTGCACTGCTCACACTATACGGGCCGAGCGTCGAGTTGCGACTGCACTGCTCACACTATACGGGCCGAGCGTCGAGCTGCGACTGCACTGCTCACACTATACGGGCCGAGCGTCGAGCTGCGACTGCACTGCTCACACTATACAGGCCGAGCGTCGAGCTGCGACTGCACTGCTCACACTATACGGTCCGAGCGTCGAGCTGCGACTGCACTGCTCTCACTATACGGTCCGAGCGTCGAGCTGCGACTGCACTGCTCACACTATACGGCCCGAGCGCCGAGCTGCGACTGCACTGCTCTCACTATACGGTCCGAGCGTCGAGCTGCGACTGCACTGCTCACACTATACGGTCCCGAGCGTCGAGCTGCGACTGCACTGCTCACACTATACGGCCCGAGCGCCGAGCTGCGACTGCACTGCTCTCACTATACGGTCCGAGCGTCGAGCTGCGACTGCACTGCTCACACTATACGGTCCCGAGCGTCGAGCTGCGACTGCACTGCTCACACTATACGGTCTGAGCGTCGAGCTGCGACTGCACTGCTCACACTATACGGTCTGAACGCCGAGCTGCGACTGCACTGCTCACACTATACGGGCCGAGCGTCGAGCTGCGACTGCACTGCTCTCACTATACGGGCCGAGCGTCGAGCTGCGACTGCACTGCTCACACTATACGGTCCGAGCGTCGAGCTGCGACTGCACTGCTCACACTATACGGGCCGAGCGTCGAGCTGCGACTGCACTGCTCACACTATACGGTCCGAGCGTCGAGCTGCGACTGCACTGCTCTCACTATACGGTCCGAGCGTCGAGCTGCGACTGCACTGCTCACACTATACGGGCCGAGCGTCGAGCTGCGACTGCACTGCTCACACTATACGGTCCGAGCGTCGAGCTGCGACTGCACTGCTCACACTATACGGGCCGAGCGTCGAGCTGCGACTGCACTGCTCACACTATACGGGGCCGAGCGTCGAGCTGCGACTGCACTGCTCTCACTATACGGTCCGAACGGCGAGCTGCGACTGCACTGCTCACACTATACGGTCCGAGCGTCGAGCTGCGACTGCACTGCTCACACTATACGGTCTGAACGCCGAGCTGCGACTGCACTGCTCACACTATACAGGCCGAGCGTCGAGCTGCGACTGCACTGCTCACACTATACGGTCCGAGCGTCGAGCTGCGACTGCACTGCTCACACTATACGGGCCGAGCGTCGAGCTGCGACTGCACTGCTCACACTATACGGTCTGAACGCCGAGCTGCGACTGCACTGCTCACACTATACGGTCCGAACACCGAGCTGCGACTGCACTCATCACACTATACGGGCCGAGCGTCGAGCTGCGACTGCACTGCTCTCACTATACGGGCCGAGCGTCGAGCTGCGACTGCACTGCTCACACTATACGGTCCGAGCGTCGAGCTGCGACTGCACTGCTCACACTATACGGGCCGAGCGTCGAGCTGCGACTGCACTGCTCACACTATACGGGCCGAGCGTCGAGCTGCGACTGCACTGCTCACACTATACGGGCCGAGCGTCGAGCTGCGACTGCACTGCTCACACTATACGGGCCGAGCGTCGAGCTGCGACTGCACTGCTCACACTATACGGGCCGAGCGTCGAGCTGCGACTGCACTGCTCACACTATACGGGCCGAGCGTCGAGCTGCGACTGCACTGCTCACACTATACGGAAGTGGGCCAGAGCAAATCATGTGCCTGACATCGTACTTGCGACTTCACACACCTCTTTAACGTTAATTTGGTGGCTGGTGTCTCTATTTTCATGTCTCGTGTAATAGTATTGCGAATAACTAGGGCACGTTCAACAGGATTCTCAGTGTGTGTTGAGGATGATCTTCATCACTCAAGATCAGGTGTGGTGATCTCTGTCCATTTCTGCTCATAGTCCCTTCTGTGAGTTTCCTTTCTGCATCTGACTCTCCATTCACTTCAAGTTTTATTAATTCCCTTGGGGCGATTAGTTCCGGCAACATTAGTGGTTCACATACTATACACATACACATAGTATTTAAATACTTCGCAAAAGGAATACCAATTATTATATATATTTTTTTTTAACAATACCTTGTAGAGGATTTTTGTTCTTCATGGACAGTGAAAAAGAAGAAAAGGACGAAATGATGACCAATCTCACATAAACACAGTAATTAATGTTTCCTGCATTAATGTATTTGCCAGACATTGAAGGAACGTTTATTTTTTATTAATTTTGTTTGTTGCTATGTTGCTTCATTTTACCTTGTGTTTCTTTAAGTCAGGAAAATATAGCAAACTAACTATAGCAAATGATTTCTAAAATATGCTCAGTGTGTCACAATTAAAGGGCTCACGACATGGATTATGTTGATTTATTTAGTATGTTCCTTGAGGTAGTGATGTTGCGCCTGATAGCGAGGATTTGAAGCTTGTGTCGAGAACGTCAGGTTCTTCCAGTCGGATCTCCGTATCCAGGCTTGTGTTGTTTTAGTGAAGGGACATTCGAAGCCTTGTTTCGAGAAGGGTTTGGACTCGGCCTGAAGACACTGGAAGAAATATTGTTTTTAAACTTCCTCTTCCACTTCTCTCTGTCCAGTCCATATTTTATTTTATACATGTTATCCAGTCTAAATAACTCCATAATCCCCTCTGTTCAACAAAAGCACTGCCCAGTTACACAATTATGAAACAACAAACCTTCAAATAACTCATTTGTTTATTTATTTATGTATACATCTGTTTATGCGTGTATATGTTAATATATCATGAACCATGTAACACATTTTGGTGCTGTCAAGACTCCTGAGGATTTTTGTTCTTCACAATATCTGCATTGACCAGCAGGTGTCGCTGTGTGCATTCGAAACCTTGAGAAATCAAACACTTTAACACACACCTGGCTGGAAAGCTTCAAAGCTTCATCTCACCATCACAACCTTCAGGTTCTCTTAGCTCAACAGTTATATGGTATATTCGCCAATATATATATATATATATATATATACATTTACTGTAGTAAATCACATGCAACATTTTTTGAACAATGTTCAAAAGATGAGTTTTGGTTTCTTGCCACTGTCACATTCGGCTTACTCAGTTAATTCCTATTCTGAAAATACTATAATAACTGTACTTGACCTTTTATACGAGAACACAAACATTGAATTGATTTGAGCTGGATAATGACTATTGTCTTCAATCGAGGTGAAGTTTACAGTACATCTTCAGTTTGCTGTATACAGTGACACTTCACATGAGAGTATCCGCTAAAACACAAGTTCCCGTTTAGACTGTAGCGTTCGACGTCACATCAGAACGCACGATGAACTGGGATCTGGCCTGAGAGATTGTGCTGTTCATTCAGCTGTAAAGAGTGAGTGCTGCTGTGCACTTCAGCGCTATAAAGAGAGATACAGTTCTCTGAAAGAGCGTTATACACGTGTGACACACTTCAAGATGTGTCCTCGGCAGTGTCCCCAACCCAGGAGTCTGCACAAAAATAACAAACCAACGCTAAGCGTTACTAAAGCCTAACAGGGGAATGACTTAAATCTCATCTTGTCATTAACCACTACAGTACATAAAGTCACTTACCCATGAAAATGTGAACAAATGGATTATCACGTCCGTCTCACGTCCGTCTCATTCATTTTAATTTATGGTCGAGCCCCATCTGTTAGACCGGCTCTCAGGCTGCAACAAGAAGGAGACCAGACGCGTCAACTCTCAGCAAACATTTATTTTAATGCAAGAAAAAACATAGGCATAACATAAATAAATAAATGTATCAGGGTCTGGCAGGACACTCAGCAAAGCGCAGACCAACCAACTCCATATGGGAGACAAACAGTTGAAGAAGCAGTTGAACAGCAAGAGAGAACTTCAGTGTGTGAGTGTCTACTTTTCTCAGTCGATTTTAGCGCGGTTCTTTTTTGCTAGGAAAGTTTGTGTTGTTTATTGTGTTTTACTCGGGCAAAACGCGAGCGCACGTGGCATTTGTTTGTGTCGTGACTTCAGTTTCGCTGCGGGGCGTGGCCATAAGCCAGTTAAGTATTTAAACCAGCTAGTCAACAGAAGTAGTCAGAAGAAGCATTTGCCTTGTACAACATCAGAAGAATCAGGCCCTTCCTATCAGAGCATGCTACACAACTGCTTGTTCAGGCGCTTGTTCTATCCAGACTGGACTATTGTAATGCTCTCCTGGCTGGTCTCCCAGCTTGCACTGTCAAACCTCTGCAACTGATCCAGAATGCTGCAGCTAGAGTGGTCTTCAACGAGCCGAAGAGAGCACACGTCACTCCTCTCCTAACGAAATTGCACTGGTTGCCGGTTGCCGCTCGCATCAAATTCAAGTCACTGACGTTTGCCTACAGAACAACCACTGGCACTGCTCCCCTGTACCTGAACTCATTACTTCAGACTAATGTGCCATCCAGAAACTTGCGCTCTGCAAGTGAGCGGCGTCTGGTGGTGCCATCTCAAAGAGGCACGAAATCTCTCTCTCGGACCTTCACCATGACTGTTCCCTGCTGGTGGAATGATCTGCCTAGCTCAGCCAGAGCTGCTGAGTCTGTACCCATCTTTAAGAAACTGCTGAAGACGTATCTTTTTCGGCAGCACTTGAGCACTTGATCCAGTACTACTAACACTTTCTTATCTATTCCCAAAAGAAAAAGAAAAAAAAAATGCGTTGGATTGTACCGTGAAGGGTTATAGCACTTACATACTGTTGTCCTTCTGCTAGTTTAATTGCTTCTATTGTTTCTCATTTGTAAGTCGCTTTGGATAAAAGCGTCTGCTAAATGAATAAATGTAAATGTAAAATGTAAACAAACGGCCAAAAAGTCCCTTCACGAGCAGTCACCTCCACATTTGACTCTGCATCCAACAAGTGTCAGGTGTGTCGGCCACGCCTAGAAACACACACACACACACACACATTACACACACACACGCACAGCCTAGCCCGAGACGTCACACAGTGCATGGTCAATAGTGTAAGATCCAAGAGAATGAGACATGGAGCCGGAGCCGGAGATTATTAGTAAGTCATTAGTGACTGTAACCAGCGCAGTCTCAGTGTTGTGTAGTTTCTGAAACCCAGACTGATGAGGCTCAAATAGATTATTTTCAATTAAGAGTTTGTTTAATTGGGCCGCAACAAACCCTCCAAGACTTTAGCCAGGAATGAAAGATTTGAGATAATTTGAAAGAGTTTTGCTTTTTTAAACGGGAGTGACCGCAGCAGTTTTAAGTGTCCTCCCCAGATGACAGAGTCATTTATTACAGCAAGAACTGAGGGACATAAAGGACCAAAGCAAGATTTAAACCGGCTACAAGACATAGGATCAAATATGCAAGTGGAAGCTTTCATACGAGAAACCGGCTTGCAGAGCATCTCAGGTTATAATATAGTACATGTGGAGAAAGCAGTGCCAGAGAAACTTAGTGTATTAGCAGCAAGATCAGCAGACCCCACAGAACTACGAATATTTGTGCGAATATTGTTTTTTTTTTGTTCACTGAAAAATGTGAGAAACTCATTACACAACCAATCAGACGAAGTCAAAGACATGACAACCCGTCCGCATTAAGTAGACTGTTAATTGTATGAAAGTGCTGTCTAGGATTGTGTTATTTTCAATAATATGTGAGAAATATGCAGATCTTCAATAGTTTCAATAGTTACTCTGTAGTGTGTCAAGCAGTTTTTGCAAGCTTGGTGAAAACACATTTAAACCAGAGCAACGCCATTTCCGACATGCAGCTTTCTGTAAATGCAAATCATCATTATACCAGGAGCTGACTGTACACATGAGACATTACGTGTTTTTATGGGCAGAGATGTCCAAGTTGTAAGAACATTGTTAAATACTAAGATGTTTTCCTCAAGAGGAGCAGAGGACATAACATCTAAAGAAGAGACCATCGAATTTGCAAAAGTAGCGTGATCAATTGATTGCCATTTATGGAATGAAATAGTTTGTGAAGTCTGAAGACTAGAATGAAATATCTCAATATTAAAGAAGATACTGTAGCTAGATGGTCAGAAAGTCCAACATCCACAACAGAGAAATTAGAGAGAAAATAATCATTTGCAACAACTAAATCCAATGTATGACCTTTAAGGCTGGTTCACACGGGGACGATTTTAAAATTGTCGGCCGATTTTCCAAACCTGAGAGACCCCACACACGGCGATAAAAAATCACGGGTCTAACAGTTTTGGTCGTACAATGTGTGGTGCGCAACCACACGGCAAAATCAACACATCACACACAAACCGATTTGACTCCCGAGCATTCCCAGGTCAGACGGGAAATCTCGCAAAATCCCTCGAGATCAAACGTGACTTCAGAGTAAACAATCATGGCGGACGAAGAGGATGCAGTGGCCATAGTTTGTGCTTTGTTTTTAAGCGAAAAAAAACATAAGAAAAACAAGAAAAGGCGATGGTCAAAGAAGTGGAGACAACGCGAGCATGGACTATACTTGCTATATACTTTCTGGTGCGCCATGCCGCCGGCTGTTTTGATTTTTGTTTCCCGGTACTTCCTCGCCGCCTTGTACCTCGCTTTCTGATTGGCTACACGCCACAGTCCACAGGCTGCGTGCTCGTTTGTCCTCGGGGGACACCACACACGAGAAGAAATCGGGCCAAATAAATCCAACATGTTGGATATCCCCGATTTGAGATCGGAGCGGTCCCGATGTCCTTCCGAGCAGACGAGAGCAGTCTTAACACACCACACACGGCAGGAATATCTGATCAGATTATTTTACGATAATCGGAGCATCCTTAAGATTGTCGGAAGGGGGGAATCGGGACTAAAATCGGCCTAAGTATCCTGCCGTGTGAACCAGGTTTTACAGTGAGTCGGGACGTTTACAAACTGAGAAGATTGATAGGAAATCTTGGCCATGGCACAGGCTTTCTGGTCTACATGTATATTAAAGTCTCCCAGAATCACAATTATCTTCAATTTACAGATACGTTTAAAACAAGACATTCAAATGTAAAAAGATCACCACCTCGACCTGTAGTCCGCGAGACGTCATTCGACTTATTGATCAGCCCAAAGCCCGCTGGAGTCAGCTGACCACAGGTTTTCTCCATTGCTTAAACACAAATGTCACAGGTCGAGGTGGGCCAAGCCAGACTGCACCCACCCCTAGACCAGGATCACCCTGAGGAGCGTGTCAAAGGAGGAGGCAGGAGACAGGAATAAAAAGAATGACAGGCTTTATTAAATATAAAAACAATTTGAAAATCCTAATCTAAAATTCCTCTTCCTTCCTCTTCCCAGGAATCCAAGGCAAGTGGGGGGTCAGGCTCACTTCCTTCTGGCGCTGGTGCCAACTCGCAGTGGTAGGTACTGAACAGGTGGGTATCGCAGGTGAGTAATTGAGTCAAGCTTACTTCCTTCTGGCGCTGGTGCCAACTCACAGTGGTAGATACTGACAGGTGGGTATCGCAGGTGAGTAATTGAGTCAAGCTTACTTCCTTCTGGCGCTGGTGCCAACTCGCAGTGGTAGGTACTGAACAGGTGGGTATCGCAGGTGAGTAATTGAGTCAAGCTTACTTCCTTCTGGCACTGGTGCCAACTCCCAGTGGTAGGTGCTAAACAGGTGGGTATCGCAGGTAAGTAAATGAGTCAGGCTTACTTCATTCTGGCTCTGGTGCCAACTCACTGAACGGGTGAGTATCACAGGTGAGTATCGCAGGGGAGTAGGTGGATCAGGGCTCACAGGAGTTGTAAAGGGTGGGGCACTTCGCACCCTACAGGTGGGTTTCAGGGCTACAGCAGACTCAAGTCGCAAGCGGAGCGGGGCTTTGGCTGGCACAGACAGAATCAACACTTCAAATAGAGGGGAATAGCTCTCACATGGGTGGCAAGAGACAGAGTCAATAGCTGAACAGGGCTTTCACTGGGACAGACAGCATTCAAACTTCAAGCAGAGGTAAACAGTTCTCACGTGTGTTGCAGGGGACAAAGTCACAAGCTGAGCGGACGTTCACTGGAACAGACGGAGTCAACGCTTCAAATAGAGGTGAACAGCTCTCACGTTGGTGGAAGGAGACAGAGTCATAAGCTGAGCAGGGCTTTCACTGGGGCAGACAGCACACAAACTTCAAGCAGAGGTAAACAGTTCTCACGTGTGTTGCAGGGGACAAAGTCACAAGCTGAGCGACGTTCGCTGGAACAGACGGAATCAACACTTCAAATAGAGGTAAACAGCTCTCACATTGGTGGTAGGAGACAGAGTCATAAGCTGAGCAGGGCTTTCACTGGAGCAGACAGCACACAAACTTCAAGCAGAGGTAAACAGTTCTCACGTGTGTTGCAGGGGACAAAGTCACAAGCTGAGCGACGTTCACTGGAACAGACGGAATCAACACTTCGAATAGAGGTGAACAGCTCTCACAGGGGTGGCAGGAGACAACGTCATAAGCTGAGCAGGGCTCTCACTGGGACAGACAGCATAAACTTCAAGCAGAGGTAAACAGTTCTCACGTGTGTTGCAGGGGACAGAGTCACAAGCTGAGCCGGGCTTCCACTGGGACAGACAGCATACAAACTTCAAGCAGAGGTAACCAGTTCTCACGTGTAGTGTGCACACGGGGGCCTTTCCTTCTGACATCCAACAGGTGACTGCAATCGATCTTGCTAGACTCTTATGATGGACGGTAGACCAGCATAACACATGGGGAGTGCACGGCGATAAAAGGTAAATCTTCCACACACACACGACAGTCCCAATTCCAAACATGCAACGTGATGGGAAACGTCAATTTCAGCACTACAAATCCACTCTTCAAGTGCAAAGTAAGGCCAACACTCACCCAGAGGTCTCGATCTGAAGAGCCGATGATAGTCAGAGTTGGGACAGATGCGGTGAATAATTTCCTCACCACTACAAGCGGCTTCACTTCGCTGGTTTCAATGGACGAGGGGGAGGCTAGAGATCGACAAGGAATCAGTCTATTTCACTCAGTGCGATGTATACAGCGTGATCCAAGCACTTCAAGCCAGTATCCAATTTAGTGTAGAAAACATGCGTTTATGAGATTCAATTTGTCAATCACTCATCTCACTCCTTTCCCAGTCCAGACGACGAATTCCACTCTTCAAAACTGCCCTCAGATCCCCACAAGCAACACTCCGCTTCTTTCACGATGGTCCTTCAGCTGCAACACTCCACAAACATTTCCCAACAGGAGAGAACCACACCAGATCGCCGGGGGAAGACAAAGAAACAACCACACAACGCGGAGGGAGAACAACCAGCCTTCTCTTTCTCTTGTGTTTTATCCTCTCCAAACACTGGTGCCACCTCAATCAGGTAATCAAAGTGAAGTCCCCGCACCTGTTGTCAATCTGCCGTTTAGTTGTCATGACGACAGACACACACACAAGCCCGGGGACAGTGTTACACTAAAAGTGTCCCGGCGGGAACACTTCTCTGATGGGATTAGTTCCGGGGATTATTTGTCACCCCGTGACATACCCCCCTGCCAAACCGTTCTAGTCCCGAGAACGGTCTCCAGACACCCAGTCTCCATACCTGGCTGGAGGCTGACCCCCGATTCTCTCGTTGCGAACGCCGGGGTGGAGAGATGGGTGCTTCAGGTCGTGGTCCTAGGCTTAGGCCCCTCAGGATCACTGCCCATCCTACCAGCGGGGGCATCCAAGGTGTCTCGGCCGGTGGGTCCTCTACCACTGGCTTTGGGTAATTCGGGCAAGGGCGGATCAGGTTACGATGTAACACCCGTTCGGGGCCCGTCTTCCCTTCGGGCCGTAGGGCATATACCGGTTGGTCCGGATGGGGTTGTCGCTGAACGACATATGGCTGGGCCTCCCATCGGTTGCTCAATTTTCCCTTCCCTTGTCGGCGATTGTCCCGTACCAGCACCCTCTCCCCTGGCAGTAAGCGGTGCCTCTCGAGCCGTCCGGGTCATACAACCTCTTGTTCTTTAACGCTGCTCGGTTAATCTGGCCAGAGACTCGTTCGTACGCCGATTGGAGGCGTTGATGGTGTCCCATCACCCAATCTGTCAAACTACTCCCCTCTTCCCCTGCAGTGGTCCCCAGAAGCATATCCATCGGAAGTCTCACATGTCTGCCGAACATCAGGTAAGTGGGGGGCGTAACCAGTGATACTGTGCACACTATTATTGTAGGCCTGTATCATCGCCGGGAGTCTGTCGACCCAATGGCCTTGCTGTTCCTCCTCTAAGGTTCCTAATAAACTCAGCAAGGTCTGATTAAATCTTTCACACCCCCCGTTCCCTTGGGGGTGGTAGGGAGTCGTATGGGTCTTCTTGCATCCGTACAGTTGGCACAGCTCATGGATCACCCTGGACTCAAAGTTGGTCCCTTGGTCCGAGTGGAAAATTTCTGGGCATCCAAATGGTTGGATCACATACCTCCAGAGGGCGTTGGCAGTCGTGATGGCGGTTTGGTCCACAGTTGGGATGGCCCAAGCATACTTGGTAAACAGATCGGTTACCACAAGGATATTCTGGATCTGATCCGCTGGCCGTCCCAAAGTCAGATAATCCATGGCCACCATATGCAAGCGGTGCCTTGGCCTGAATCGGAACCAGCGGTGCCCGTGCCTCCTTCTTGGTTTTAAACAACATGCAGCGTGGGCACCTCCGAAGGTAAGTCCTTGTGCTACCCTCCATTCCGGGCCAGTAGAAATGTCGCCTCACCAGTGCCAATGTCCTCCTCCTGTCCCTGATGTCCCATCCTGGCGTGATATGCCTCCAGTAAAGCCTGACAACGCCCTTCAGGGACCACGATTTGGCAGACCCCCATCGCCCCGACCTGGGTCCTGGAGGGCCCTTCAGAGCACGCCTTCCTTCAAATGGAGTCTCCCCCCTCTGTCCCAGCAGGCCCCCGCACAATCCGAGTCTGAGCTCGGCGTCCCGCACCCTCAGGCCAAGCCTTCTGTTCTAGCCACGTTCGGACCAACGCTACATCTGCATCCTCGCCCCTGCCACAGCCTCCCATCGTTGTGGGTCCCACCCCCAACAAGGGGGGGGGTTCCTCCAGCGTTTGCCCCGGTGCCTCTACCACTCCCACCATCAGTCCCCTCGTCGGACCCCGCTTCTGGTGCCGGTACCTGGCCTGCCGATCCTTCACCGGGTAGCCTGGAGAGTACATCGGCATTAGTGTGTTCTCTTCCTGGCCGGTACTGGAGCTGGTAGTCAAAATTGGCCATTTGTGCTGCCCAGCGCTGTTCCACCGCCCCCCAGTTTAGCAGTCTGCAAATGTACCAACGGGTTATTGTCCGTGACGACCCGTACCTTGGCTCCCCACAATTAGTCCTTGAATTTTTCACACAACGCCCACCTTCACAGCCAGCAACTCAAGCTTAAAAGAACTGTAGTTGGCGTCGTTCTTCTCCGTTGGATGTAGACTTCGGCTTGCATAGGCAATTACCTTTCCCTCTCCTGCTGCTTCTGTGCCAAAACGGCCCCCAAGCCCAGGTGGCTAGCGTCGGTGTACAGGATGAAGGGGTTGTGTGAAGTCGGCGTAGGCCAGGATCGGGGCCTGTAGTAGTTCCTGCTTGAGCCTCTGGAAGGCGGCTTCACAGGCCGGATCCCATTGGATTGAAGGGGACCCTCGGCCCCGGACTCGTCCCGTACCTCCCAGCAACTGGTTGATCGGTTTGGCGATTTTTGAGAAGTCTTTAATAAATCGCCTATAGTACCCCACGAAGCCCAGGAACGAACGAACCTGACGCACCGTCTTGGGCGCAGCCCATTCCTGCACTGCCACCCCACCTTCTCTGGATCAACTGAAATCCCCGCCGCACTCACCACATGCCCCAAGAATTTAACCTCTTTGCAGAAGAGCTGGCACTTGTCTGGCTGGAGCTTCAACCCATAGCGCTCCAGGGAGCGGAAGACTTGCTCTAGGTGCTCGAGATGGGACTTGAAATCTGGAGAGTAGACGATGACGTCGTCTAGATAGACGAGGGTGGTGTCCATCAGTTGGTTGCCTAAACAACGCTGCATCAGCCGTTGGAACGTGGCTGGAGCGTTGCAGAGGCCGAACGGCATCCGGTCCCATTCATATAGGCCGAAGGGGGTAGTGAATGCTGTCTTCTCCCGGTCATGCTCATCCATCTGCACCTGCCAGTAGCCGCTGGCCAAGTCAAGAGTGGAATACCAGGTGGCTTGTGTGAGGCTCGTGAGGGAGTCTTCAACTCGAGGCAACGGGAAAGCATCTCTTTTGGTTACTTGGTTCAGCCTTCGGTAATCCACACAAAACCTCCAGGAACCCGTTTTCTTTCGAACCAGTACTATCGGGGCGGCCCAAGGGCTACTGCTCTCTCGAATAATTCCCTTGTCAAGCATCCCTCGCAAAAGGGTGCGGACCTCCGAGTACAGGGTCGGGGGCACGGGTCGATAGCGCTCTCGGCTGGGTGCAGCGTCCCCAGTTGGGATTTGATGTCGTACTACATCCGCGCGGACCGTAGTCCTCATCGTGAGTGGAAAACAAGTGCTGCCATTCCTCAGGAACTCTTGGAGTTGTCCCAATTGCTCTTCCCCCAGTCCTTCACCCCGTAATGACTCCCCCGTCAGGTGGGCAGGCAATCCTCTTCCTGCCTCTCCTACCCCCGGGCTCGCTCGTGCCAGGGCCACCTCGACCACTGTTGGGCTCACTTGATTGAAGTTAACTTCACCCTGTTCACGAATCTGTTGGGGCCTCACTGAGGTCACTCGGGCCAAACGCTGATGACGGTACAAGGGAACAGGGAAGGGGTTCGTGTTCCTGACTCGCACTAATACCCGGCCTCCCTGAGCAGTCGCCAATCCCCGTGCGACTTCCACCTTGGGACCATCCTCATGGGGTTCCACCATGACCCAATCTTCCGGGCTATAAAGTCGAGGAGGCAACCTGACCCAGACCACCCCGCCTCGCTCTGAGCTGGGATGGACAAGGCGTAACGGCAGACTACTCTTCCCGTGCTTTCCCGGTCCCCCTGTTGTTCAGCCAGACATACCCGGCGGCAATCGGCCCTGATGCGATCCCACTCCTGTCCGGCCGAGGTTGCAGCTGCTCGAGCCGGTCTACCCCGGAATAGCTCTTCCCAACAGTCCGAAATGACATTCATCCCAAGCAGGGCACGATGAGACCCCAGGCATGTATCTCGTACGACCACCACTCCTTTCTGAGGCACTACGACTCCATGAATCTTGAGATCGGTCACCAGATATCCCACATACGGGATGTCGAGACCATTCGCCCCACGTAGCGTCAACCAGGGGGCTTCCGCAGGCGGTCGACCTTCGGCGCCAAACAACTCATGGGCCAAGCTTTCGGAAAATAGGGTCACTTGGGAGCCTGTATCCAAAAGGCACTGCACTTCCTGTTCATTGACCTGAACCACCACCACCGGGCAACAGCCCACCAGGCGGCTCCTAGAAGATGTAAGCAGGGAGGGGTCTGACAAGGGGGGTCCCGACCACTTGACCCACAGTGGCCGGAAACTCTAAAAACCCCCTTGCGATGCACGTCGAGCAGGACACTGACGGAAGTAATGTCCCGGCTCTCCAC
>JARPMJ010006767.1:0-49532 GCA_033366665.1 Phoxinus dragarum | reverse complement strand
AAAGACAAAATATTAAAATATAATTCAAAGTAGTAAGTTACACATAACCTTTTATTATTTTGTAAAACATATTGATCACAAACACTTCTAGTTCTAGAAAAAAATAGTGAAATTCAGAAAACCAGTGGATCGAGGGGCCACTCACTCCACAATACACTGAGTTGGCTCTGATTATGGATGGGATTACAGGTGCTGTACAATCTGACCCTGTGCTGGCTCCTCTAAGCAAGTAACACTGGGTACGTGTGCGATACATTACTATTTTAAGTTTAGATATGGCTGACTGCATGTTCTGCAGTCGAGGGAAATGCAGTGTCCCTGTTGAAGCCAGCACACACACAGTCTCGCACACAGAGGTCAGTATGCAGCAGACAGAACACCAGGAAACATAACCTGCTTTATAACAGTTATGCGTTATTGCCTACTTTTTATTTATTAGGGTGGAGGAAATGATGAAGACACTCTGTCTGTGTTCTGAGACAGTTGCTGAGGTGAATGCACTGGGCTTTTTATTAAGGCAAACATTTGAATGTGGCATAAAACAGGGACTGGCCCTTACACATCTCTTATATTGTAGGGTTTTTTACAATCCCAGAAACTGAAGCCTCTACCTCAACAGGCTTCAGAAGAAATGTGAACAAGGTTCACAGGTTCTTTGTGGGCCTCCTTTTTCTCTGGCTTTTGCTTGCTGTTGTAAGGCAAGGTTGTATGTTTTGAAGCATGGGGAGCTGGTTTGAGCTGGTCATGAGCTAGAGCTAGTTGCTTAGGACCAGCACTTTACCAGCCCTAACCAGCTCCCATGCTTCAAAACATACCTAACCAGCATATGCTGTCTTTTGCAACATTATCCATTTACAAAATCTAAGATTGTAATAACTTTAAGAGGCTTTAAGATATACATTTAGTGCACTACATTCCTTAATTACTTGCCTGTAATTATCTGCCTTGGATCAGGAGATTATCCCATTCTCTGACCTATAATTAATAAAACAAACAAAAAATAAAATGAAAACAAATATTCAACACCTGTCGCAGGTACCAATTGACAATTAATTCTTACCATATGTGAGCGGACTTGGGAAATGTCCCTCTGATGGGCCTACAATAAGGGAAAAATGATGAGGGAAAAACCATAGGCATTAGATTTTGAACCAAACATTGTAATTTTGGAAATACAAAAGTAATAAAACAGTCATATAAAAGTAACTAATCCATAATAGACAGATACAGGCAAAATTATCTCAAAGTCTGTAGATGTTCTTTTTAACTTACCAAAGGCACTCTGGTTTTCATACAGTGGGCCTAAATACAACAACAAATAATGGTTCTACAATATGCTGCTTATGTATGTGCATTCAACACTGTTTTTTGCAAATAGTTACCATTATACATACTATAGTAATCGCCTATGCTGTGTGAAGGTGCTGCTGAAAAGAAGCACAGAGTTGATAAAAATAACAATACCAGTACTTTTGTAAAAGCTGAACAATAACATTTCTTGTTAATCCCCTGTAAAGCTACAATCTGTATTGTATAAAGCTCAATATTAATTAAGGCGAGTTGACTACAGTGCTACATACAATTTCTTCGCATTTTGGTTGCATCTCATTGAAGGGCCAGCATCAACTTGCTCATCTGCTGAAGGGAGATATGTTAAGTGACACAAGGTATTTATTAGCATATATTGCTTAATATTTGTTTAGTCAAGACACATTTATATATAACACACACGCACATTTAAAAACAACAGTGCTGTACAGCAAAATAGCAGAATCCATATCAGGCATGCGATTGGGTTGAGACTTGGGATTGTGAGCTAATTGTATCGTTACACCCCTAGTAGTTGCACCCCTTATTCACATACAAAAAAGTCAGTGGCCAGCCATTATCTAAAAAAATTCAGGATGCTTACATATAATGTAGCACTCCACATCTTGGTAAAGGAGCCCAAAATGGGTTACTGAATAGATGGTGATCTATAATGTTTTACATAAAGGACCATATGCACTTTTTATCTAATGTTATCTAACAATAGAATCTTATTGTAAAGTGTTTTTAATACTACCAATTTCCATATTTTTTAACACTGATATACTTTAATATATCTAAATTTAATCTAAATTAACCATGAATTTTCACTGGTATTGGTACCAAATAATGAAATTTTGGTACAGTGACACACTAAGCAGTATACTATCCACTTTAGTAGTAGTACTCCTTTTAAATCAAGTTCATCGTTTTAGATATCAGTAATGTACCAGTGGGTAAAAGTTGATGAACACTGGGCTCATGGAGATGCACATCTTTCTCCAGGCTGAGGGCAGCTTTCCACCTCAGAATGAAGAGGGCCACATTGGGCACCAGCAGCAGAGAGTCCCTGAACTAAGAGTCATCACAGTGAAAAAATCACAAAATGCTATAATTTAATTCATTTAGTCAATGCAGTCAAGATTTTTGCTTGACTATTTACTTTACTTGTTTTGCCTTAAAATAAACAAGCACAAATGGAAGTGTTATTTTAATGTACGCAGGACACATTAGTATGAAACAATCTCATCCTGAAGTTACAATAGGTAGCCTACCTGTTTCTTAAGGATTTCCCCCTCCCACTGCTTGCACCAACAATTCCAGGTCCTGCTGTAGAGGAAGGAGTTAATTATTGGTGCCAACTAAAGCCTGGGACAGACACTGTATAGTAAATAGTCCCTGATTAACATCAGACTTGTTTAGAAGGAAAAACATAATATCATCATTAAAATGCTGAAAAAGTATTTATGATTTTTAGACTTGCTTGGCCACACATTACATTAAGTGTGGGTGATTTTTAGGGTTGTCCCCTAATAGTTGACTAGAAGTGGCTTAGCCGACCAAAATTGTATTAGTCGGTTAGTTGCAGAAAAAAACCCTGCTTGTGGCGAAGTCACGCAGCCTGTGAGTGACATATCGTTAATGGCGGTTCTTTGTGGTAATGACAGTGTTTCGAGGCAAGAAATCAAACGTTCGCCTATCATCCATACCTCAAATAAATATAAAGATATAAACATGCAATTAGTCAACCAATGGCTTAAATGAACGACTACTAGTTGACTAAAAAATAAATATCTCTACTGCAGCTCTACTGATTTTATAAATACACGAGACACCCAGAATTTTCAATCAATCATGTTACACCATATACTTTTGTAAATTATATTTGACCAGATTATAGGGGTCTCGTCTTTGACCCTATTACAGCTGTTATTTCTATATATTTTGACCCCTTTTTGGAAGTCGTGGAAACGCTATCATCATGGATTTTAAAAGAAATAGCTAGCTATTATGGAATAACGTTACAACATTTATATTTTGCCGTCGTCTCACGTGCCCAACTATATGAACTCTCGATCGCTTCTAATTGCGCCTTTTTTGACTTAAGGGTTAGTTCGCCCTAAAATGAAAATTAACAATTTACCCACTGTTGGTTTTATTCAATATATTATTAGGGAAAATCCGGGCCGTTGGTTTGTGCACGGCGCGCGTTCATGTGACTAATAAATTTAACATCGCAGTTCATTCCGACTCACCCCAGGAAAAAGCAAACAAGTTGTAAGAAATATAGATACATAAACATGCAAAATGAAATTGAGATTTAACTTACCTAAAAACCACTCTGTCGTTGCCCGAATGCTTCGTCTGTCTGTCTGTTTTTTGCGCTTGAAATCTGTTATGCCGTGTAGAAATCTGTTATGCCGCGCTTTGATCTGATTGGCGGTTGGCAACCAATGTTAAGATTGTCTTGGCAACCAGTGGAGAAATTTAAGCTGACCAAAAATCAACACTGATTCAATGTTTGTCTTTTCAACACTGAAAAACATTGAATTATCAACATTGATTCAATATTATTTTAACATTGAATTTTCAACATTGTTTCCAATATTATTTTAGCATTGATTTTTCAACATTGATCCAATATTATTTAGCATTGAATTTTCGACCTCAACCAAAATGATGATTCTGATGGAATTTCAACATTTAATCAATGTCACCTTGCTATCTGGGTAAGGATTTAAAAACCATTGACATAAATTACAGGTGTTTGTCAAGGAACTTTTTGTGAGTTGATTAGCCTCCAGAAAACTTGGAATGATCGTGGTGTAAACTTGTAAACTTGTTTGTGGTGGAAACAGACTCAGTCAGGGCCCTTTACTAAAGGAGCCTATAGAGCTAGACCGCACACTAAAGGAGCCTGACTGTGAGCTGAGGAGGCTCCACGTTTAATAAATAAATTGAGAGATCAAACGGCTGGATTAAACTGATCTCAGTATGTGAACTTATTTAACCAAGTAACACTTTAGCATGAATATTTATTAATGCACACTTTATATTGCTCTCTTTCTCCCCCCCCATCCCACAAAACCAATAAAAAGTTTGAGACCTATCTGCAGTTTCAATGTGCTTTTATTACCGGTAAGTGTAATATTGTATGGTGAGTGCATCTACACCTGCACCAGCTGGGTGGTCAAGTGGCCCTGTCTGAGGGTCATGATAGGGGGTTATTGTGTAGGTTGCAAATGAACAGTGTTTTGTACTGTACCAAATTTAACTTGCTTTCCTCAAAGTGCTGACACAACACAGACTCACAGAAAGTAGATCATTGTTATATCTGTTAATGTTACTATTAATTTAAAGATTCATCTCACAGAAAATAATAATTTCACATGTTCACATCATCTCTACCTGAACATTAAGGGTGTGAAAGGACTTTCTATTAACATAATCTGCCTCATGTTCTTCTAGAGAAGTGGAGATTGCAACATGTGTGCAGGCTATTGCTCCAATGACTCTAGGGAATTCATAAGATTAACCGAAATAATAATAAAAAAATATTTAAAATAATTTTTTAACATGTAGGCTGTAGTACATTTGTGAAATTAGCTTTTTGAAAAAAAAAAATATATATATTTGTTCATGTGATGTCACTCCATCAATATATCTTACCCGCAATTTTATAAAAGCCCTCTTTTATGGACATGGTCGATATATGTCCGGGGAACATTATAAATGAAACTATTACTCCTGCAGAGCGAGGACCACCTTGCGAATAGTTCGACACAACCCCCTAGATTGTGCATCACCCCATAGTTCAAGTATGTGCCACTTGCAAAAAAATGCAACACAATACCATTTGCGGTACAGTAATGAATTCGACGTGTTTAAATTCTTAATGTGCGGCTCAAGAAGTTCGCAAAGATAAGATATTCCTTCCGCAGAAAATCTGTATCTTTCATACAAACTATCAGGAAAGGCAAGGGGATTTTGTCCGGCTAAAAAGTCTTTCTCTACGATGTGCTCGTCTAACTATTTGTGCTGAGATGTCCACAGGATTTGGAAGAAAATGTAAAGCCATTGCAACAAACACTGGGAATTAGTTACGTCACCTATATGTTTCTTTGCTCACAGCTGATTGGTCAAACAGTCTGAGATCTCGAATCCAGAACTTAACCTGCCCCGGAGCAGGTTAGCCGTGCAGCGTAAGATACCATGGCAACGAACACCGATTAAAGCCGAGCTGCTTTCATAGTAACCTAAAACCCAGGGTTGGCGGAAACTAAGCTGAAACATAGCTGGCTAGCCACCTAAACCGGCTTCATGGTAGGCCCCAGGAATGATCATGCGCGCGTGCGGGGTTTGAATGAGCTCGCGAGTTCCCGTTTCCTCGCGTGTAAATCTGTTATCCTCCCGCGGAAGTCATTTACCGCGCGCTCCAGCATCAGTTGTGCGCTCGGTTTCTTTTTTTTATTTTATTTTTTATTGTTTTTATTATGCAAGTACATAGAAAACAGAGAGACAATGCAATAAACAACCTGTGCGCTCGGTTCTTATCGGCATTGATTTGTCGCCACATGTACGAGCCTCTGCTGCTCAGACTCAACTCTCTGCAGAACCGCCTCTCGTAGACTTTAGAGAGGGACCAAGAAGATGATGATGACGTGATGCCGGTGATTCTCCTGGATCTAGAGTGGCCTGAGGCTGGGATATTTATCTTCATTTATTTCACTTTGTTTTATAGAGCACTCACCTCCTCTTTAACATGTGAAACATCGACACTCCTCCTCCAAACTGCAATAAAAACAATAAAAAATTAATAAAAATAAAACTCTCCTCCATCAGGGGACGCTGAAAACCTCTGAAGGGGAACGTCTTTCTTCTCTTTAAAGGGGGTATTAAGCCACTCATGACGTAAAATGTCATCTAGGGTGATCCATGACCCTCTGTCATCCTTAAGTTCTTCAGGAAGATCCAGGCATTCTGCAACAGTTTTCAGAAGACGGTTGATTAGTCCACGCTTGCACTCATAAGCAGATTTTGAGAAGTGTAGTTCATGTAAGGTCATGTCACCATGAAATTCATTTCTTGCTGTTACTATGATATTCTCTGGATGCCCATGAACATTTATTCATAGCTAAACATTCATTGTCAATCCGCTGTGTTTTACACTTTGCTCATCATTGACACTGATCATTTTACTGAGCTCTATTATGTTTTTCTCAATGTCATTTCCATCTCATTCTTGTTGTTGCTCTCACCTTTGGACAGATGCGACATTTGCCAAAACCAACGGCTTATTCTTGGCAACAGCGCATTCAGCAGTATCCGTATGTCGTCGGTCACGGCCCCACTCCGCGTGCTTTCTGACCCGCTGCATTTAAAATGGGTTCATCAGCTCCTGTAGGAACACATGTGCAGTGTTTAGTAAAGCATCATCAAACACATCAACAGTGAGCGGTGTTGGAGAAGCCGACTCACGTGTCTCTGGGAGGATCAGTGCGCCTCTGAAGTCCATCAGCTTGACCTGCAGGCTGTTCGGATATATGAGGATGTTCTTCATGTGTGTGTTGTGAAAGATGCCGTGATGCATGCAGTGCTGCAGCGCCACAACGAGCTGACGAATGATGTGCTTCACCGCATACTCAGTCGGGCTGCCTCGGTTTCGCTGGACATATTCACACAAGGTCATGCCGTGATGAGGATATTCCAGCACCAGGATGTCTACATCTTTCATCACAAAAAAAGTCATATAAGTGCATGACGTGTGTGCTGGCCGGAGACTTCTGTAGCAGCAACATGGCCGCTGCGTCTTGGCTCAAAGGAGTGGAATAGCCGGGCTAAAGAAAAGAGACTCCTAACTAATCTCTGATCTCGTGACTAAAGGCCCGGGATACTTTTCATCTCGCCAGCCTTTCAAAGTAAACTCTTGGGCTGCCCCTGTCATTCATTCGAGCCATTAGTCAATTAATCACATGTTTATATTCATTTAATTACTTAAATATACTTGGGGCTAAACCACATACTTTGGGCTTAAAGAGTTTATTAAAGATGAAAGCAATGTACTTTACAACTGATGTTACTAGGCTTTCAACTATATCTTATACGGTCTACATACAGATTTATCAATTACCAAATTAGAATTTAATAAAAAAATTATTATTGGAGAATCACACTAGAATAAAGTTGACAACTTACAAAGTCCACCAGATTCTCAGGCCGGCCTCTTCCTAAAAAAACTGATGAGATCCATTTTAGTTTATGTGCATCTACAATCTTTACATTTCTGATCAAAACTGTATGTTTGTGTCAGGACTGAAGACTAAAGGGAAAAGTGTGAGTAACATACTCGTTTGCTATCCGACTTGCGAAATCCCATATGATCACTCCGATCACCTCTGGATTTCAGTTCCTTCACACACTCATAAAGAGATTTAAAGGATCCTGAAAAAACACACGTTAGCATGTTAATAATATCCAGCGTGAGCCTGAAGTCCAGCCGCAAACACACCTGAGGCCAGGAGACCCACAGGAGTAGAGATAACACTAAAGCCAGAAGCATGAGTGATGATAATAAACACTCACTGTGTCTCGGCCTGGACTCCAGCGGACGTGGACGCTCCTGCGGTGTGTGTGAACGCTCCTGCGGTGTGTGTGAACCCCTCCTGCGGTGTGTGTGGACGCTCCTCGCGGTGTGTGTGGACGCTCCTGCGGTGTGTGTGGACGCTCCTGCTCAGGCACAAAAGCACACACTTTGGTCTCGTTGGTGAAGAGACGTTTCCCAGCCTTCCACGTTCTCCGGACGCCACTGGCACACAAACTCGTCCACTTTGAGTGCTTTTCTGCAAACAACAATATTGTTGAGAAACGTGTGTTATTAGCACAGATTACGGCTGAATGATATATGCACTAGTTCTGCATTGAAGAACACGAGAAGAATCACACACACGTCACATTATAATGGTCTCCTGTTTATATGCTCCTGCCACACCCAGAGAAAAAATTTGTGTGAATTTAGTAATTTTTTAATGTCATTACATTGTTTAGAGCACAAGAAACAAATCAGTTGTGAAAAGGATATGTTATCCATATGCATGTGCTCTGTAGTGGACACCAGGACTCAGTTGTTTAACAATAAAATTACACAAAATTACATTGGGATTTTTTTTTTTTCATTCACCAATAAATGTTTAGATTTCGGGATTTTTTTTAACCAAACTTTGTATAAAGATGATTCTCAACTATGTTATGGAAGATATATCGGAATGAATTGATATGCCATTTCATTTTACTTTATGCAATATGAGGGTAAAATGGCCATAAATGTAATTCCCATTCAATACAATGTATCTGTACACTGTATCTAATTTGAATATTAATATGTTCTTGTTGTTGACTTTTATTATCCCCATGGGGAAATTGTGTTGCAGTGAGTTTTAACATGCATACACAGAAACAACAACAAACATATGAACACACAAAAACACATTTTAAAAATCACAAAATCAATGACAAAAACAGAAGCAATAACTCTACAAGAAAACCCCCCACTATCTTTCATTTAAGCTGTGTGTGTGTGTGTGTGTGTGTGTGTGTGTGTGTGTGTGTGTGTGTGTGTGTGTGTGTGTATTAACCTGTGGTGTTGTTTCCCCACGCGACTCTAGGGGGAGCGGGAGCTTCACTCTCCTCTGTTGAGTTTCTCTCCTCCATCATGTCTATGCGTTTCTACGAACTCTGACTCACTCTGACACTGACTCTGACTAACTCTGGCACTAACTGGAGTTGAACGATAAACTTGATGTACATGATAATAAGAAGAGGCGTGCAGTGGTGAACAGAGCAATACAAAAAAATCGGAAATTTAAAGTTTTTCAAACTGTAAACAATTCTAGAATTATTTGAGATCTGAATGTAAAACCGAAGGGTATATTAGGTGGACACCTTAATGTACGAAGTTTAAAATCAAAAAGTGATCAGATTAGTTATATATTATTAGAATCTAATTTAGACTTTCTTTGTTTATCGGAAACCTGGCTTCATGACAATTCTCCATAAGCTGCTATAAATATCCCGGGTTACGATTTCTATAGGAAGGATCGAATTGAAAAAAAAGGAGGTGGCGTAATGATTTATGTGAGAGACACTATCCGCTGTAATGAGATTATATGGCAAAATCGTATTGATCTAGAATGTATAGGTTTAAATATGATTTTATCACCTCAGATGTCTTTTACTCTTATAGTTATTTACCGAGCACCTGCTTTAAATAACAGTTTTTATGATGAACTTAAGAACGTATTATGTCAATGTGATTTTAAGAAGGAAGTGATTGTTATGGGTGATTTTAATATAAATTGGGAAGACACATCTATAAGGAAGAAGCTTAAGCAAGTCGTTGATGGTTTTAATTTAGTCCAACTGATCAGAGGTCCAACACTAATAACAAACAGCACTAGTACTCAGATTTACCTAATATTTAGAAACAGACCAGAGAGAATTATAAAGTCATATAATATGATAACAGGGTTGTCAGACCATAATATGGTGCTTATTTCTAGAAAATTAACGAGCAAACGATTTACTACATATGCCAGTAATAAGGAATTCTTCGGTATTCCAAAAAATAAGCAAAACGAGTTTAAAACAGCAATTGAAAATATGAATTGGGAAGATTTGGTATCATCTAATATAGATGTAGAAATATCTAGTCAGATCTTTACAGAAAAGATACAATCTACAATTAGTGATTTTTCAATCAAGATGAAATACAAGTACAAGAAGCAGTCCCTCCCCTGGGTTAACGACAATATAAAAAAATTAATGAAGGAACGGGATAATGCTTTAAAATTAGCGACAAGATCAAAGATGGTCCATGACAGAATTAAATTTGTAATGTTAAGAAATAAGGTAGTGAGAGCATTAAGGAAAGCAAAGGCAGATTTTTTTATCAAAATGATCGAAAACGCGTATGGTAACTCAAAAATAATATGGAGACAGATAAAAAAATATTAATCAAAATAATATTAAAACAAGTCCAATTGAATTAAAGATTAATAATACACTTCTACAAAGCCCGATTGATGTGGCACAGGCCCTTAATCACTATTTTGTTGAGTCAGTGGATAAAATAGCCCAAAGTTTTACGGTACAACAACCTTATTTACAAACAATTAATGCTAGTGACACAGCTTTGATATTAAGACCAGTAACTAAGTTAGAGGTTGAAAGAGTGGTCATATCTCTGAGGTCCTCAAGGGCTATGGATATTTATGGTATGGACACACTCTTGCTGAAACAAATTAGTTCCTCAATAATCAACCCTCTAACACATATCATTAACAGTTTATTAGATCAGGGGATATTCCCTAGTTCTTGGAAACCAGCGGTTGTGGCTCCCATTTTTAAGGGAGGTGACACTCGCTTACCTTGTAATTATAGGCCAATCAGTGTCCTACCTACAATATCAAAGGTTTTTGAAAAACTAGTGGCCAAACAAATTATTGATCATCTTAATAACAGTTCATTCCAACTACATCCGATGCAATTTGGTTTTAGGGCAAATCACTCAACAGAAACGGCAATATGTTACTTTACAGAAAAGGTAAAAGCATTAATGGATAAAGGTGGAGTGGTAGGGGCTGTATTTCTTGATTTACAGAAAGCATTTGATACTCTAAACCATAATAACCTTTTGCATAAACTGTATGATTTTAATTTTTCTATACATTTGTAAACTTAATCAGATCTTATCTTTCTTCCCGTTCCCAATTAGTAAAAATTGATAATTTTAAATCAAATTTTTTATGTCTAACAACTGGTGTTCCACAATGGTCCATACTGGGCCCAATTCTTTTTAGCATGTATATTAATGATTTGCCCAAGCAGTGTGAACAATGTAATATCTTAATGTACGCTGACGATACAGTCATTTTTACACATGGTAAAAATGCAGAAGAGGTTGCAAAAAATTTGACAGACGTCATGGTAAAAGTTACATCCTGGCTCAATCAGAGTTTTCTGAGGTTAAATGTGTCAAAAACAGTTTGTATGATCTTTTCTAAAGGACATAGGCCCGATACAAAGCAGGACATTTTTATTTCAGGAGAAAGAATACAGGTTGTTTCAGAATGTAAATATCTAGGGGTACATATAGACTCCTGTCTTGGTTTTAAAACCCACATAAAAAAAGTTTGCAAAAAGATTACATTTAACTTGGTTAATTTTAGGTTCATTAGAAATTGTTTATCAAATGAGGCAGCAAAGATATATTTCCATTCTATGATTCTTTCTCATGTCACATATTGTTTGACAAGCTGGTCAAATACTCATCTGAAAGTCCTAAAACCATTAGAATCACTATACAAACAAGCCCTTAAAATGTTAGATAAAAAACAATTCAGTTTTCATCATCGTCACATTTTAAATAAGTATAACTTGTTTAACTGGGAAAATCTAATCAATTTTAAAAAATGTCTGTTTAGTTTTATAAGATTATGCATGGTTTGGCTCCTACTCCTCTGGTTGTTTTTATTCAATTTAAATCTATTGAAAACAGAATTACAAGAGGTGCAATTAGAGCGGATTGTATTATTCCACGTAGGAAAACCTCGTTTGGTCAAGCTGTTTTCTCATATAGAGCTTTACATCAGTGGAATATTCACTCAATTAGAGAGTGTTCATCACTTAACTCTTTTAAGCTTAATCTTAAGAAATGGCTTCTTCTTAACCAACAATGTGAACATTGATGTTGCTCCTCTATTATTATTATTAATCTTATTATTAATTTTATTATAGACCTAATCAGTCATATTTAACTCATAACAATATATTTTTTTATTGTGTGTGTATATATATAGTTTTTTTATTATTATTGTATAATACGTTTAACTGTATTTTACAGAGGTGTTTACAAGTTCCAGTTTTATGATTGTTGTAGTATATTGTTGTAATGTTTAACCCTTTCTTCTAGTTTAGAGCCTAATAACACCTGGCAAAGGGAATACCAATGAAAACTAGCCTTCGGGCTAATTTGGGTACATTTACATTTATGAATGTTAATTAATGTACACTGTCCCTTTTCTAAATAAAAAATAAAATATAAATCGAGCGGTTTAGGCCCCGTTTACACGATGGGAAAACGCAGATATTTCTCTGCGTTTTGGCCTGTCATTTACACGAAAACGCCGTTTTTATCCCAGAAAACGATCATTTCTAAAAACTCCGGCCAAAGTGGAGATTTCTGAAAACGCCGGTTATATGTTGTCGTGTCAACTGGGAGAAACGGGGTTTTAGGTTCTCTCTTGTCGATTCTGAGGATTCTGATTGGCTTGCATGGCTTTATCCTTCTCCCTACACTGCCGCCCATAGGTTTAGCATAGTTATAAAGGCGCTCGACGGCGTATTTATGCGGGTTGTGTGCACGATGTTATTATTGAAAACGGAGGGGGAGAAATATTCGTTTCTCTAAATACCCGGCTATGTGTAAATGTGGCCTTAGTCCAAATCTCCTGAAGAGACTCGATCGCTTTATACCAGTGTTTCCCAAACCTCTCCTGAAGGACCCCCAAAACTGCACGTCTCCCTAATCAAACACACCTGATTCAACTCATCAGCTCATTATGTGTTGCGGTTACACTTGGCATTAACATGCGATCACCATGAACCGATCAAGCGGATCATTAGCCAATCAGGAGACCGTGCGTTTACATTTGTTCATATTAAGTAGCCTCTGTATCTGATAACCGATCGGATTTCTGTTTCCTGCATAATATTTAAATTAGGTCTGTAGCACGACACAAATAAGAGTAAAGATTATACAAATTAAGCAATGTCCCAATTGCTTTCACTCACTCACTTTACTTTCCTGTGCAATCTTCATCCTTAAATCAAATTACGTTTTTTGAATTAAGGAATATTTCCAGAGTTGATCATACAAAATGGTTAAGTCACATCACCGATCATCAGGGTTTAAGGTTATAGCGTGCAATGACTATATTAACAGAAATGGGAGATTAATAAACATGCTGAAACAATAAAAACATTCAACATTTAAAACATAAAAATTAAAAAGTTTATTCCTATTATTCCTCTGGCAAAGCAGCGCACGCTCTTCATTAAGATCTCATGCGTCACAGTTGTGATTGGACAGGCGATCGCCTCGTTCAGAGTTGCACAATTAAAGTCTGCGTGAACCGGAAGTTGCAAATGACTTTTCTCAAGTGTTGTGACGCATTTCCGAGTGAAACGGAATATTGAACAGAGGGCAGGGTTTTACTTCAGCGCTCCTCCTCTCCATCTCTCGGCCATAGCAGAGTAACGGTTTGAGGGGAGTGGTTAAGCGTTTAACCAACCCAAGCCGTCAAGCCTATGTCATCAGAAAAAGACTCATTCCAGACCCAGAAGTAACTTTTCAGACTTTGATTAAAGATAACTTCGGCAAACAAATTTTTTCCGTATATTAACTTGCACGGATTAATTGTTCACCACAAGACTAGTAATATCCGCTGACAAAGTAAATAGGGTCAATTTTGATTTCATGCCGACTTTAAAATGAAAAATTACACACACAGTATCATGTAAGTCTAAATAAACTGTTTTTAAATATTGACGTTTATTGTAAGGTTCAAATAAATTTAATTTATTATCTAAAACGCGTCTGGCCATTATTTTCCGACAGCCACGTGGGGAGACTGGGCGGGGATTTATATGACGTCCACCTGTGAATGCAGACTCGACGGCTGGATTGCGTTTACATTACACCATCCGATCACAATGCGTCCTCGACTCCGAAACTGGACACGTTGATCGGATAACATTCCGATCAGAAGCGCGTTTACACTCGTCTTTTCAATGTGTATGTGGACAACATCCAGATACAGGTCGCATGTTAATGCCAAGTGTAAACGCAGAACAATGGCCAAATTCAGTGAAATATCAACTGATCTGATAACTCAGAGATCTTGTCATATTTTATTACCATTTTCTAAACTACAGCGAATAAACTGTGATAATGTGAGATATGTTGAAGGTGTCTGAATAAAGTTTGGTTTGACTGTAGGTATTAACACTTGATGTACATGTTAAAACACAAAATGTGCCTTAATTCATATCCTACATTATCCTAACCTTTTAATTTAATGCATTTATGTGGTTGTTATTAGTCTGCAGCCTTATTATTATTATCATAAACAGTTCTATAATTAATTTTCAATATGTACAAAACCACTTTAAAGTTGCCATGAAATAAAATTGTACAATTCTTATTTTTATATGTAATATTGTAGTGTTTATTATAAATGATTTATCTTTGCACTCCATACATTTACTTTTAATCATTAATCAAATACGTTATCCTTCCCTCCCCCCTCGAAACGACTTCTCTTCCTGTCATGTGATCTGGCTCGCGAGGACACGGCAACTCGCCTCAAACCGTTAGTCTGCTACATAGGCTGTAGAAAAAGATGGACGACACCCCTTCGCTCTCTTCCACTGGTGAGAACTGAAGCCGCCAGTGTCCTGATTTGTTTACGCATCATTTATGCGGCCAAAAAAGACAAGGACACAAACACCCAACGTCAAATTTTTCAAAACTTTATTAAAACAGACTGACATAAATCAAAACAAAACCTCCCACATGTCTAAATCAACCCAATTGGAAAACTGGGGAAGAGCTCATCTGAAAAACAAACCATCAATTTAGTGGACCACTTATCGAGTAACTGCAGCTCTATTAGGATTGTGATGATAAACGGATTCATACTTATATTGGCCTCCAGGTCATCGGGTCTCCACAGCGCTGTGGCCTCCGACCCGACTGGTGGCAACTCCTCATACTGGGGAAACAGCTCATCTGAAAAACAAACCATCAATTGAGCTATTAATGATACATTTAAGTTACTATTAGGATTGTGATGATAAACTGATTCATACCAATGTCATCTGTGTCCGTCCCGGCCGGTGAGGCAAGCGCCTGAGGTGGCAAGGCCCACACCTGAGCCGGTCGCTCTCCCGCCTGAGAGAAGTCTAGGACCATGAGGACGGCTGGCTGTGACTGCCACAAAAGCTGAAGCTTCCCCACGGTCACCGACTTCTCCAGCGCCCGCACTGCTCTTGAGCTCGAGCGGGTCTAAAACAATATAACAATGTTTTTATCTTTCATGACAAACATCTCATGTAAATGTTTTAAATGTAGCCGCAACATTGCAGCTGCATCTCGACTCAAAGGTATGGTGACTCTGGACTGATCTCACATATCCTAATTAAAGTCCAGAGTATGCTTCATTTTCCATCTCGCGAGGCTTTCAAAGTAAACCCTAGGGCTGCCCTGACTAAAGAGTAGTCAAATCATTCAAGTCATTAGTCAATTAACCACATGTTTACAATAATTGAATTACTTAAATATACTTTTTTTGGGGGGGGGGGGGGGGGTAATGGTATGTGCTATTAGGGGGTTTACTAAAGCACATACTTTGTGAGAGTAAGGGAAATGAAAGATGAAAGGAATGTACTTTAAAATTGATGTTTTTAGCCTTTCAATTATATCTTATATTGTCTACATACAGATTTATCAATTACCAAATTAAAATTTAATAAAACCGTTCTAAGAGAATTTCATGAAGAATAAAGTATTCAACTTACTAATTGCACCAGATTCTCGAAGCAGCTCTTCTTAAAAATGTAGATTCTCACCTAAAAAATGAAGAAATTGTTTTACAAACACAAGTAAACTGAACCATTTGCGTTTGTGTACATCTACAATCTTTACATTTCTGATTAAAACTGTTAACACTGTTGTTTTTGTCAGGACTGAAAGACTAAAGACAGAAGGCACAACAAGAAGCAAAAAGTTTGGTGTATACAGAAAGAGCAACATACAGATTTATCATCTACCTCTCGATATCCCCAATTAAATATGCAAATTTTGAAAACTTCTCTTTCTTACTCGAATGCTGCATTCACACCAAACGCGACTAGAGCGTCAAATTCACACACACAATGAGCTAAGAGATATACATTTAATTTTACTTTGATTTCATAATTCATAATAATTAAATAAAATATTAAATATAATATGAATAATTAAATATTAAAGAATTAATACATATTTCATGTATGGGAGACTGGAAGTATGCATTCAATGTATTTGAAGAAATACTAGCTCTTACCTTGACAACAGCCTCTGGAAGGTCACTGAGGATTTGGAGGCCAGTCTTCAAGTCCAGGGTCTTGGAGATCAATGTCTCCAGTGTGGGTAGGAGGCCTTAGAAACAGTTGTCTTCGCTCTGAAGAACGTCAAGGGCTACTGTTAGTGGCTTCATCACTGTGCAATATACTCTGAGGTACTGGTACTCCCGATCTGTGATGGCCTTCAACCCAAAATTGTAGGAAATGGTGTTCAGCGTGGCGATTGGGAATTCACAAACACGAGCAATGGCATCATGAAAGGAGTTCCATCTGATCGTACATGGAACAAGGAGCTTCCTTTCAAGGACTTCATCCACAATCTCTGCAGCCACTGTGGAACGGCTGGCCTTGTTCCACAAAGCTGTGCATTTGCATCTAGTAATGTTAGTTAGATTACCCCGTTACTGAAAAAATAACTTAGTTACCTAACACTTAGTATTCCAAACACTGCTAACAGCACCTTTAAAGTATCAGAAAGCAACCAAAATACAACACTGCCAATCAGAATATCCAGTTGAGCAAAAAAAATTATAAATAAATATACTGAAAATAATAAGAAACATAAATACCAAAAAGAAAACAAAACACATAGAAAACAATTTGAAAGACTAGTGGAATACACAGCGATCACGGTGACACGTCCTGGAGAACGGGCGTCGCACAAGACGCTTAGGCTGTACACACACGTTGCCCACCAGGCGTCGCAGAACATCTATTCCTCCTAAAATACAACATATAACATATAATATTCAAAATATAAAAGAATGAGCGCTGCATAATAGTGGACATTTCACGTACCTTTAATTCATAAACCATCGCCCATCCTCACCACACACGCCAGACACCACCATTCCACAAAGCACGGGAATACGAGAGGGCCGTGGACAGTGAGAGCCGCAGCCGCCCAGAGCCCTTGCAGCGAACTATCCGGCAGCTACAAACCACACAATCATTACGACAAAACACACATCTGTGTGTTTACTAATAAGCCAACCCAGCTACGAAAACCAGAAGGGGCGGTCAACTTTAATCACCCCATCAAGGTTGGTCAGAAACCTTGGAGTAACATTTGATGAGCATCTGACCTTCACAGACCACATCACAAAGACAGCTCGATCATGCAGGTTTGCACTGCACAACATCAGGAAGATCAGGCCCTTCCTAACGAAGCATGCAATAACTTATCGCCCAGGCCTTGGTTATCTCTAGGCTTGATTACTGCAATGCTCTTCTGGCTGGTCTTCCATCATGTGCAACTAAACCTCTACAAATGATCCAGAATGCTGCAGCCGTCTTGTCTTCAACGAGCCCAAAAGGGCCCACGTCACTCCTCTGTTCATCTCTCTGCACTGGCTACCACTCGCTGCTCGCATCAAGTTCAAGGCATTGACGCTTGCTTACAGATCGACCACAGGCTCAGCTCCCTCCTACTTTCACTTGCTCCTAAGAGTCTACATCCCTACCAGATGCCTACAATCGGTCAATGAGCGACGGCTCGTGGTACCATCACAGAGAGCCACAAAATCACTCTCCAGAACATTCTCATTCACGGTTCCTTGCTGGTGGAATGATCTCCCTACACTCGTCCAGAATGCAGAATCCCTGACTACATTCAAAAGACAACTGAAAACTCATCTCTTCCGTGAGCACTTGACATAAACAAATTAAAATAAAAAATAAAAAAACCTTTTCCTTTAATCCTCCCTTGTTCGGCTTATGATACTTTTGAGCAATGCCTGAGCTTTGTATTTTGAGCACTTGTATTATTTTTGCCTCTTCACGATGACTCGCTTACTTTAGTCCTCAGTTGTAAGTCGCTTTGGATAAAAGCGTCTGCTAAATGACTAAATGTAAATGAAATACGATTCCATCTTCCGCGGATTCAAATCGTTTCACACATTTCAAAAATCGATCTAAATGTTTTATAATGTGATGTTTCAAAGGACAGTTTAGAGAGTGCACAAGCTTGAAACCAAGGAAGCATTATGAATGAAGCTTATACTTGAATACAGAAGTTCATATTAATATCTTAAAGGACAATTCCAGCGCAAAATGAACCTAGGGATTAATAACACATGGGTACCGAGTCGACCGTTCTCTGGGATGTGTTTCATGATAATCGAATGTACCCAGTTTTATCTCTAAAAACTGATTAGCTTATAACGCTAGTATATGGTGCATCGAATATAAGTAAAAAATAAATCGCTAGTTAATACCACTAACAAGGCTCAAAATAGCCTCACACTAACACGGTAGCATAATGAGGGATCCCTACATGCAAACCAAAGCATTGAGAACTGTGTAAGTGTACAGACAGTTTAATAAGAAGATACTTTATAAAGACAGTACACGTCGCGTATACAGGCAGGAGCCATCTTTTGGAAAACAGTCTCGACCAGTCGAGCCACGAACGCCGTGCTACGTGAGATGAACTGTGACTTAAACCTATCGACCAGCTAACTTAGCACGGTGTTCGTGGTTCGACTGATCGAGACTGAAATATACAAGGCATATTTGTTAAATGGAAACTGTGAGGGAAACATAATTACATTTTAAAACAGACTTTTTATTTTATTTTATTTTTTTATGTATGGTTTAAAGGCCATGTTGCAGCTTAACCACCACTGTCGATTAATGGGTACATAAATCACTCAAGATATGTATATCATTTTTAAAATGTAACGTAGCAAACGTAGCCGCCGCGTGTCTGTCGCGGTGTTTGGCAGGTGCTTGTGCGGGCGGTGCCGTCCCATGGAAACTGCGTTTTTCTGTACCTGTAGCCTGTAGGGCAGTGAGTGCGTTTTGGTCGCTGGTCGAGGAGCTCACCCCGCGACCAGATGTGACTGAATGCTGAATGGATGCTGCCTGAACCCGTTTGTGCTGAAGATAGCATACACACATCTCATCATGATCCCCTTCAAGCCAGCACGCACGAGTATGTTAATTGTTTGTTTACTTTTTTCACAAAGTCTTATGAACCAACTTAAACAGTTATAGGTGACAAGAGATGTGTTGTATAGACAATGATCATGTTCTATATAGACAATGATCATGTTCTATAATCTGCGCTATCTGAATACTCTCGTCTACTACTCGTCTCTCTAGTCGCTCTCAGCGCTCTCAACGCGGGCTTTGGTAAACTCTCTCCACAAGGTGACGTCATGGAATGCGTTGTGGCGGAAAGGAGAATCGTTGGCGCTGTAAGATAGTACCTACTTTTTCGTATTATATTCCGTTTTGTGATACCCAACAACATAAAATACAATGGATAACAGTTTAAATGTTCATTACCAACAAGCAAATTGCACAAATTCGTTGAAAAATTTAACCTGCAATACGGCCTTTAAGTCATTTCCACCCTTTTAGGATTTTTCTATTACTCTTACCTAATGATTTTGCCAATCATATTCGGCAAAGTCCCTGATGAACGATCAGGGCCGTATTAAGTGACACCATACCTCAAGAACAATTTCTGGTAAGCTACTGTCACAGGTTGGGTGGGCCAAGCTAGACTGCACCCACCCCTGAACCAGGACCACCTCGAGGAGCGTGTCAGAGAATAAAATTATCAAGTTTTATTTTGAAGTAAAAGCAAATTGGAAATCCTAATCTAAAATCTTCTCCCTTGTTGCCCTCAGGGATCGAGGGTGAACGGTGCAGTGACTGGGGGGACTCTCCCGCCCTCTTCCCCAGTACAGACCCTGCAGCAGGCGACCGGCGAACAGGTAGGTGGTCAAGTAGGTCTTTCACAGGTGGGGGTGCGATCGGCGAACGAGCGGTCCGGTAAGTCTCTGGTAAGTAGGTAATTCCAACCTTCCTTCCTTCTTTCACAGGTGTGGGCTTTGGGGCAGATGGATATCAGTCAGGTACGTATACGGCAGGTACCCGGTCTGATGGTGGGGTGGCTAGGGGAGTCTTCCTTGGGTAAGGAGTGGTCGGCTCGTCCACTTTCTTCGCAACACCAGAGCAGGGCCTTCAGCAGGTACACGGCAAGCCGGTGAGTAACTAGATAGGGGACACACTGAATGGCGGTTCCAACACAGCACACTGTTCCCACACTTGCTCGCAGCAGGGGCGGACACTGCTACAGAGCAAGGGGGTTCCAAAGTGGTAACGGACTCAATGTCGAGAGCCGAACGGGGCTTCCTCTAAAACCGACAGGGTGGATATCCCGGACAGAGTGCGCCAGCCTCACATTCGTGACAGGGGGACAGCTGCTTCTCCCAGAACAGGTGACTATAGGGATGCAGCAGACTCAAAGTCGACAGGCTGAACGGGGCTTCTACTGGGACAGACAGAATAGATGCTTCGGACAAAGCATACAGTGCACATGCGTTGGAAGGAACGAACACTTCTCACAATACAGATGAGTTGTAGGGATACAGCAGACTCAAAAGTCAAACAGGCTGAACGGGGCTTTCTTCCGACGCAGACAGAGTAAGTATTTCAGACAGAGCGTGCCAACCTCGCATTCGGGACAGAGGGACAGTCACTTCTCCCAACACTGGTGGGCTACGAGGATACAGCAGACTCGAAGTCGACAGGCTGCACGGGGCTTCTACTGAGACAGACAGAATAGATGCTTCAGACAAAGCATACAGTGCACATGGGTTGGAAGGAACGAACACTTCTCACAATACAGATGAGTTGCAGGGATACAGCAGACTCAAAGTCAAGCAGGCTGAACAGGGCTTCTGACACAGACAGAGTAGGTATTTCAGACAGAGCTTGCCACCTCACATTCGGGACAGAGGGACAGTCACTTCTCCCAACACAGGTGGGCTACGAGGATACAACAGACTCGAAGTCGACGGGCTGCACGGGGCTTCTACTGGGACAGACAGTGAACATTGCAACAGGGCATCTCCTCTCCTATTAGCGCAAACAGAGGGGTGAATTCAAATCCCAGATGATAATTCTTCAACATCCAAACAGTTAGAACGGATCAATGTCGCAGAACTCTCACTATTGACAGTAGACCAGCATAACACAGGGAGAGTTCACGGCAAAAGGGAATGTATCTTCCACACACACAGCAATTCCACTTCAAGCATATAATGTGGGGGAAACGTCAATCTTAGGCACTGCAAACTCACTTCACAAAGTGCAATTTAGAGCCAGCACTCACCCTTGGGTCTCTTTGCGAGGGGGCCGTGATCATCAATACTGCTGAGGATATTTTGGGATGTTTTTCTTCACATACACAAACGGAGTTCGCATCACCATTTTTAATGGAGGGAGAGATAAGAGATCGGCAAGGAATCAATACAATCCACTCGGTGATCTTTATGATCGTGATACACACACTCCAAGCCACATCCAATTCAGTGTCAAATACATGCAGTTACGAGACTCAGTTCTCAGTTACTTAGCTCCTCTCCAATGAAAACGGGGTATTTCACTCTCCCTCTGTTGTCCTCAAGTCCCTCATTAAGCCGAGACTCTCCTCTTCATTCACCAGTCCTCCAATAACTGCAACCGCCCCATAAAACGACTTCTCACGGGGGAGAAAGAACCGACCTCTTACTGCCTCTCTCTCTTGCTTTTTATCCTCTCAAATGCTGACGGGGCTTCTTCCAAACTCTCAGAGTAAATTCCCCACACCTGTTGCCAATCTGTCATTTCGGGGTTGTCATGGCAACAGACGCATCCACAGACCTGGGGACGGAGTTTCACTCACAAGTGTCCCACCGGAAACACTGCTTCAGCGGGAATAAGTTCCATATGCTTTTAGTCACATCGTGACACTACTTTTTTATTATTATTGCTTGACACATTTCACGATTTCAAATCAATTCAATTATTGTGATTTGATTTAATATTGACTCATTTGGATAAACATTAGGTACACAAGAAAGGCATTAATTATTTAAGGTTAAAAATAACTCAAATTAAATATAATGCGTTTTTTTATTAGAATAACAACTTTATTTAATGATATAAGTAACAATATAATAAATATGTAATATACTGCTAGTAGCCAGAACCTTAAACATATTTAGCAAAATACTATAGCTCTTTTTTCTAGCCAATTAACGTGCTATAGCCTATATTATGGTCATTAAATGGCTTTCCTGAGGTAAAGGTTATGTGACATAATTGTTCTCCAGCTGTTTTATGGACCTCTTTACGCAGTTGAAAAACACTGATTGATCGATATTATGCATGAGGAATAACGTTAGGCTATACATTTCGGTAAGTTGTCAGATGTTTTGTTCTGCAAGTTCTCACATCGTATTCTACAGTACAAGCTCTCACATTCATTAATGTCCTCTTCCTCACCCGAGTCTTCCTCGCTCCTGTCTCCCCCATCCTCATTCGTCTGGCGGTCATCGCCGTCGCCTAGCTAACATTAGCAGTAAGCTGCAGCATCTCCCCCGCTAGCGCCGGCGGTACCGTCAGTTAGCTCCGGCTTCGTCAGTCGCAATTCCCGTGATGTTCTCACAAAAAAACTTTCGATCCCTGGAGCATTTTGAATTGTAGCTAAACGTCTAGCGTCCTTGTCTTTCTTTAACTTTCTTTTTGCGAAACCACTCAATGGACGTCTGTCCATTTTAAATTTAGATTCATTTTCTTTAGCTGTTAAAAAAATTACAGATTTGCGCGTACTTGTTGTGGACCAACTCAACTCTGACAGATTGGGGAGGGTGATAATGGTCATGTAATCTTTATTTATAATTTAGTATTATTATTATTCTTAAATTAGTTTTCATTAACGTGTTTATGTATGATGTTTCAAGAATTCCAAGTTAATAATATAACAATTTATGAAAAATATTTTTAAAGCTTGTGTCATATGGTGCGGTGCCCCCCTAGTGTTGTGAATGGTTGGTGCCCCTGGGCACTGGCTCAAGTGGCCTTATGGTCATCTGGCTCTGTGAACGATGCAATGTGTGGATTCAAGGCCATGGTCTTCCTCTGAACAACCTTCCCACTCTTTCTGCTCACCTGGAACTGTGATGTGCATTTTGAATTTTCAGGATTTATCCTGACAAGAATTTTTTTTTTCAACTGAACCAAGGGTGATCACAATATGTAGCATCATCTGTAATAAGTCACATGAGGGGATAAGCACTTATGCAAAAGCCCATTGGTGTTACTAATATAAATTTGTAACAAGTGTATGAATGAAGTGAAATTTGTTGGAGCAAAGTAGACTGATTTTGTTTTTTTCAAGATGGAGTTTATATTTCTGAGGTTTGAAACAACTTGAGGGTGAGTATATGATGACAGAATTCTCATTTTGAAGTGAACTAGGCTATCCCTAAGCCTGACTCTCAAGGCGTAATTTTTCTTCTTCAAATGAGTCAGTTTGCACATAGTTAAAACAACAATTACGATATTATAGCAGACAATACTGTAAATATCACACCTAGTTTTGTCTTTGGACAAAAATGCACACTTTTGAGCACTTCCTGCAGTCCATTTGATAGACTGAGGTAAATATGAGCGCGCAACTGCACAAGGTCCTGGCAGGTCAGGTCCTCACAGACGTGTAAAAGAAAATTGTGATTTACACTAAAATAAGCGTGAATAAATCGATAAGAGGAATCACATTTTTTATTTTATAACAATAATCCGAATCCTAACCTTGGGTATCCAATTTCAGGATACATTGATCGTTTTTCAACTCCCAACCCATATAAAATTAACACGCAATTATTATATCATTCTGACCTTATAAGAGTCTACATATGCAATTTATGTTTATAAAATCACATTTACAAATCAAGTAACTAAACGTTAGGCTATAAGCTATCAACATGAAGGAATCCGCTTCTGATTACAGACGTTATTTATAACATAATTAAGCCGTCTTCTAAACTAACATTAATCTGTTACTGATATTTCGTTTGCATAAAAAAATATAAAGATTCATTACTAACCATATATAGGCTATATGGCGAAATGTTGCCGACAGACACTAGCGACGCGATGCAAAGACCTGCGCTCTCAAAGTTGCTCAGGGAACTGAAGAGTTCTTCACAAAATGGCAGCTTGTGGTTATTTTTCGCGGTCATCTCGTACTACTGTATTTAAATTTACAATAACATGTCCCAGGTCGGCAGAAAAGAGAGACACGATGCACATTGACAAATGAGCTCTCTTACAAATGCGCTCTTGTAACTTCAAGCTCAGCATTGACAGGAAATCAGCAAATTCTGATGTGAAAACTGCATGCAACTTAATCCTAGGACGTTTATAAACTACAGCAATGATGGTAGATGTAGAGACAGAAATACACATTGGCCCTCATTTATGAAAAGTGCGTACACCAAATTTCCAGCATACACCTGGCGTACACCCAAAACCACGGTGACTTTGCGATTTATCAATATGGACGTTGGCGTACGGCACGCTCAAATCCTACGCCAGCTCATGTACATGTACGCACGTTTTGAGTTAGTGCTGAAATCAAATGCGCAGAAAAACAATTCCTAACACCACAAAACGCACTGACAAACTAAAGATATGATATATTATGACCCACTGTAAAAAAAAAAAAAAAAACTTAGAAATTATAAACTTCAGTGTTTTTGTGAGTTAAGCCCGGCATGTGCACGGACTGGGTTCAGTAATGAAAGGCTTTCAATTAGCCGCGTTTCCATTACCCTTCAAATAGCGCAAATTGAAATTGCGAATTGAAAATACGCCCAATGGAAACACGAGAAATTTCGCAAAAACTCGCGTTTATCGCAAAAAAGTTTTTGCGCTCGCATGAGGTGGTTTTTCAGGCAATTGAAAAAAGGAATATTTCGCAAAACTGCAATGGAAACAGTTTTTGCGCATTTACAGTCACCTGACTTAGAAGACGCGCTGTGTTTGGGGTCCGTGTACGCAAATAATAATAATTATCATCATTATTACTAGGCTATATTTAGAAGACGCTTTTATCCAAAAAAGGAACAAAGCAATTCGTCAAATGACATTCATATTACGGGTTACAATAATAATACAGGACTAAGATTATCACAAATAAACACAAGATTTTGACGCATATCCAAGGGTTTGTGGAGCGGGGTGTGGAACGCGCACTGGATGGCACGGAGGCGCGCGCGCGAACACTTTTTCCTATCAACAGTGAAACAATTTAAAATACTCTATCATTTCTGGTCATACAGAAAATAATAATACATTATTTGTAACTACTTTTATTTGTTTAAACAATAACAAGAAAGCGTTGTGCTTTTGCAAAATAAAATAAAACAATCAGGCGCGTTTCATGATCTCCGTGAACTGGACCGCAAGAACTGAAACAAAATAAAGCCTATAGGCTAAAGCTTGAAATGTCCACTTTAAATCGAACAAATTCGAATCGAAAGCTAATACATTTTGTTCTGATTAAGTAATCCGTATGAAAGGTGCATTTCTCTCTAAAAGCGCATCTGCTTAACAGCGAAGATGGAGATCTTAGCCGACTTAGAAAACAATAGTTTAATATTGGCTCTTCTCATTCAGCACTGCGGGAAAATATCAATTCCAGATTCTAATTTGGCCTTAGAAAACCAGTAAAATCGACATGTTTTCCATATTAATTTGTGTATATTTTACATGTTTAATAAAGGGGCAAAAGTCATTAAACAAAAATCAGAAAATTCGTCGATATTTACTTTTATGCGGTGGCTGATGTGATATTATATAAACCAACGTCCGTTGCAGTGATTTTTGGAATGACTTATCGCGCGAGAAAAAGGGACGTTTTAGTTGCATAACATCGGTTAATGGAAACGGCGTCATTTCGCAATAGTTTTTTATCGATATTTAGATAATAGCACAAAACATTTGCGCAAATCTGTAATGGAAACGACCAAAAAATAATTCAGAGTGACAAAATAATTAAAATGACATTCTTCTTCTTTTAAATAATAATAATAATAGGCTACAAATAGGCCTAATAATAATAACAAAGACATTCTTCTTCTAAATAACAAAATCATAATACTAATAATTACAAATTGTCATGCAATTATTCACATCATCATCACTATTGTACACCCCATTACATGTGACGTCATGCGAAATTCAACGCTAATAGTTTCAAAACACGTGCTGTAAAATAATGCATTGTTGTGATAGGTAATTTGCTCAACCAACCAGCGATTTTAAACTGGATTTCCACCGGAGAAGTTTCTCCTCTTTGCCGTCTTCCGCGTGTCCATGGCGTAAAATGAGGGCGTGTGGGAGGCGGAGACGTGAATATATAGGGGCGTGTTAATCTAATGACGATCGTTTTCAGCCGCGGCATTTATCAAGAGGCAGGTATTGCGTACACCTGAATTTCAAAGGTACGCACAGCTTCATAAATAAGGCGGTGAGAGGAGTGTAAGCATAATCTTACGCCAACATATACGCCCGTTTCGACGCAAGATTGATAAATGAGGGCCATTGTGTGTACAATGTGCAGAATGCACATTGCCATGGAGAAGCATATGAAGTTGTCATACAGCTCTTGTTTAAAAATTCCTTTAAGAACAACCTTTCCTGTGTACAACATTAGCTGTCCGTACTCAGGCGCTTTCCATCTGTCAATTTCATTTAGTCCCCTGGGGCGTCTGGCAAACATACTGGGAATGCTGTTTCGGAGATTTTCAAGCTTGTTGCTTACAATCATTGTGTGTCCAGCAATCCATGTCAGGACCAGTTTTTTCATCACTCCAAGACATGCTTGATGCATATAATCAATAGAGAAACCAGAAACCATATCCATATTTAGCTGGCAAAGTGGAGTTTCTTGTTCTCCATTGTGGTGTTCTTCCTGCTGCTTTTGTCTAAAAGACTTGTCAGTACGTAACTGTAGATTGTCCACCTGCTGAAATGTCATACGCCCCAGCCACTGACCTTTCTGAATGCATCTATCACATCCATAATACCCTGAGAAGTGTTTTATTGATTTGATGAAGGCCTTGGCAGGTGCATCACAGATAACGCCCCTAATTTTAACTATGATGCGTCTTCCATGGTACCACAGACCCTCTTTCTCCAATTTCCGAATTTCCTCAACTGTGTCACATAGAAATTCCAAATCACCGGGCTTTGTTTTTCCACATGTGATGGCCACCGGGAACACATTTGTAGGTTTTAGATTGGTGCTGCAAAGAACTGACCAAAAGCACGTTTTTGAACTTTCGAAGAGTGGGAGGCCATCAATATCAAATCTCAACTCCAGGGTATGCATCTTCTCAGTTGTTTCGACCGGGTATTTCTGTATGTGATTATTTAAAAAAAAATTATACTCCAAAGTAGAAATACTCCATTTCTGACTTGTGCTGAATATTTACAGTTTTTGGAGTCTCAAGCAAGGTTCTGGAACAAGATGGAAGGTCTTTTGTTTCTTCAATAATTTTAGAAGACTATCCGTAGCATTATGGGCAATTCCATTTTCTATGCTCCAAGAAGCGATGTCACTGGCTATATTTGAATTAGAATCGCCCATCATCAGGGAATCATCATCTGAAAATTCATCATCCATCAAAACACCTGAATCTTGTGTTCTGTTTCTAAGTTCAGCGTTTCATTTTCATCATTGTCCATGTTAATGTCATGCATCTCTTGGTTTTCTATTATATAAGAAATGATGGTCTGTTCCCAACAACTTTATTTTTGTTTTCTTTTTTTTTTTTGTGTTCATTCCAATTTAGATTAAAAATTGTATTTATATTTTGTTTGATTTCTTTTTTTCTGATTACTGGATTTATATATCTTTAGAGATATATATAGTTTTCTTTATACTTTCTTTATAACCATTGCTGGTTTTGGCAGTCATTGTCTGTACTTTTTGATAAGTGGTTAGTTCCTTTCATTTAAAGATTTTGATTTTCTGTATTTTCTATTCTTTTTGGTGAATCCTTGTTAAAGGAGTGTGTGTGTGCTTGTTTCATTCTTCTTTGTTTTTGTTACAGTGACTGAGAGCCGATGGTGGTGTTGGTGTCTGGGTGGTAGTGTCCCCTTCCGGTGTGCTGTTGACTTTCTCGTTTTCCTTTGTGTTCACTGTGGTGTGGTTGTGTGTTTACTGGAGAACTTTCCCTGGGATGTCTAACTGCCTTTGACTCCTTTCTCCTCCATCGGTAAGCCTCAGCATTTATACATTTGTTATTTTGTGTTTTTTTTCTGTGTTCTCTTCCCCGAGAGATGGTTTTACAGTGTTTTAAATTATTGAAATAAAAGTAGTTTCTTCAAATTTGAACCCGTCTTTGGCTGTATTGTACGTGTACCTGTGTGTCCTTAATTGTATTAATATAATTTCAATAAGGGAGTAAAATCATTCCCTGGGTGAAATTCCCAGGGTGGCGTAGTCGATGTTTTGTCTGTTCTTGTTTTGAATGCCACACTAACAAATAAGAAGCTAAGTTATTTTAAGTAAGCAATAAGTTAGGCATGCAGTATTGTGAAATAACAGTCACTGACAGTGACAGTAAACAACATTTCCTGATGAATAGCCTAACAGTTACTCTAAATGTTTTAATTTCATTATTTATTTCATCATGAATTATCATTATTATTATTACAAAATAACACGGGTGGTGGATTTCATTAGAGTTCTCATCGGTATCCTTATTAGTGTTTTCTTTCTCCTTTTACTCTGGATGAGGGAAAGGAGGGTTGTATGGAATTACTTTTGTGCCAATAATAATGAACATAATTATTCAAGAAACTGATGAAAATATCAATTAAAACTCAAAAAGAATAAATCGTGGGCACATTTTTTTACTTCGTTCTTAATACACTGCATGTTTTGCTAACTACTTCTTATATTTCTTTCGCTGATCTGAACTTACAAATGTGCTTCCAGAGTTTTCGTTCGCAGTTCTGACACATATCTCTCGTGGGGGCGTGGCTAGTAGCAGTGTGTTCTCATTGACTACTGAGTTTTTGATTGACAGCTTCTTGACCTGGAAGTGAAGACGTCAGTGTTGTGTTTACATGTGTGGATGTGAGCGTCTGTAAGCGCAGCTTTCTATTTCATTTGAGTTATATTAAGTTTGTATCTGTATTTATTTGCTGGTACACTATATATTGAGATGATTTCTTATAGAAGGAATAGTACAGACGAATGATATCATTATCATTACATTTACATTTACATTTAGTCATTTAGCAGACGCCTTTATCCAAAGCGACTTACAACTGAGGACTACAGCAAGCGAGTCATCGTGAAGAGGCAAAAAAATAACGCAAGAAGTGCTCAAAATACAAAGTTCTGGTATTGCTCAGAGTAGCATAAGCCAAAACAAGGGAGGTTAAAGGAGAGGTTTTTTTTTTTTTTTTTTTTTTTTTTTTTTTTTTATGTCAAGTGCTCACGGAAGAGATGAGTTTTCAATTGTCCTTTGAATGTGGTCAGGGATTCTGCATTCCGGATGAGGGTAGGGAGATCATTCCACCAGCAAGGAACCGTGAATGAGAATGTTCTGGAGAGTGATTTTGTGGCTCTCTGTGATGGTACCACGAGCCGTCGCTCATTGACCGATCGCAGGCTTCTGGTAGGGATGTAGACTCGTAGGAGCGAGTGAAAGTAGGAGGGAGCTGAGCCTGTGGTCGATCTGTAAGCGAGCGTCAATGCCTTGAACTTGATGCGAGCAGCGAGTGGTAGCCAGTGCAGAGAGATGAACAGAGGAGTGACGTGAGCCCTTTTGGGCTCGTTGAAGACAAGACGGGCTGCAGAATTCTGGATCATTTGTAGAGGTTTAATTGCACATGATGGAAGACCAGCCAGAAGAGCATTGCAGTAATCAAGCCTAGAGATAACCAAGGCCTGGGCGAGAAGTTGTGTTGCATGCTCAGTCAGGAAGGGCCTGATCTTCCTGATGTTGTGCAGTGCAAACCTGCATGATCGAACTGTCTTTGTGATGTGGTCTGTGAAGGTCAGGTGCTCATCAAATGTTACTCCAAGGTTTCTGACCGACCTTGATGGGGTGATTAAAGTTGAATCTAGCTGGATAGTGAAGTCGTGCTGTAGAGATGGATTGGCAGGGAGGACGAGAAGCTCAGTCTTTGCCAGGTTGAGCTGCAGGTGATGTTCCTTCATCCATGCCGAGATGTCCGCCAGGCAGCTTGAGATACGTGCAGCTACTGTGGGATCATCAGGTTGAAATGAGAGGTAGAGCTGGGTGTCATCAGCATAGCAATGGTAAGAGAAGCCATGTGCTTGTATGATGGGTCCCAGTGATGTGGTGTAAATGGAGAAGAGGAGCGGTCCAAGAACTGAACCCTGGGGAACCCCTGTAGTCAGTTGATGTGCTTTGGATACCTCGCCACTCCACGCGACCCTGAAGGACCTACCTGTGAGATAGGACTCAAACCAGTGGAGAGGAGTTCCTGTGATGCCCAGTGATGAGAGGGTGGACAGGAGGATCTGATGATTCACGGTGTCGAAGGCAGCAGACAGATCCAGGAGAATGAGAACTGATGATTTGGAGGCTGCTTTTGCGATCCGTAGGGCTTCTGTGACTGACAGCAATGCAGTCTCGGTTGAATGCCCTTTCTTGAAGCCAGATTGGTTTACGTCTAGTTGGTTGGTCAGAGAGAGGAAGGATGTTACTTGGTTGAAGGCAACTCGTTCAAGTGTTTTCGCAATGAATGGTAGGAGAGAGACAGGTCTGTAATTCTCTAAGAGTGATGTGTTTAATGTGGGTTTCTTAAGCAGTGGAGTTACCCGAGCCTGCTTGAATGCTGTAGGAAAAGTGCCAGTGTGGAGCGATGAGTTGATGATGTGTGTGAGTGCTGGTAGAAGTGTGGGAGAGATGGCTTGTAGAAGGTGTGAGGGGATGGGATCTAGAGGGCAGGTGGTGGGGTGATTGGAGAGGAGAAGTTTAGAGACTTCTTCCTCGGTTAGTGGAGAGAATGAGGAGAGAATGTGTTTGGGAGTGGGAGGGGTTGGACTGGGTTCCTGTGTGTGTGGAGCTGAGAACTGATTGCTGATAGTTGTTGTTTTGTTGGTGAAGAAGTTAGCAAAATCATCAGCAGTTAACGAGGAGGTGGGTGGTGGTGGAGGTGGACAGAGGAGAGAGTTGAATGTCTTGAAAAGAGTTCGTGTGTTAGCGGTGCTGTTGATCTTGTTGTGAAAATAAGAAGATTTTGCAGCATGAACATCAGCAGAAAAGGAAGAGAGCAGAGATTGATACATACTAAGGTCAGTTGTGTCTTTTGATTTGCGCCATTTCCTCTCTGTTGCCCTGAGTTTAGTCCGGTGTTCACGAAGAACATCAGATAACCAGGGGTTAGAGGGAGTAGTACGTGCTGGCCTGGAGGAGATAGGGCAGATATTGTCTAAAGAAGAAGTTAAAGTGGAGCATAAAGTGTCTGTTGCGGTATTAACCCTTTAGGCGCCAGAGGTTTTTTCCTAAAATGTTTGATTTTGACATCTTAATTTCAAAAGGCTATATCTTAAAAGTGATAAAAGATAGAGACTTTCTGTAAATTAGAGAAATATTAAGGATGACCCAAAGTTTATGTAGGGATTACATTTTCCCATCTAATTTGCATATAATGACGTCATATGGTGGCTGCCATCTTGGATTATAGAATTTTCATGAAAATTCACAAGTTTAAATGATAAAATGCAGCACTTCTTTCCCCCCAAAATGTCCCTCACCTTCTGTATGCTATATTGCACAATACTGAATGCTCAGGTAAAAAGTAAGTAGTAAACACACTGTGTAAATCATTACTAATAAATGGTAGAAACAAACCGAATGCATGTAGTGGTTGGCCTTTTGCTGTAGAGATTTTCCATTTACTACATACACAAGGCACTCTGATTATATATATGTATATATTACATATATATATATTATTCATATGACACACAAACACAAGTAGACAAGACCTGTTTAGTTGGCCCGGTGTCACACCGCCTCTGCTCCTGCTACGAGCGCGCGGGGCGCGGCCAGATCTGCCTCGCGCGCGCGCCGAGTGCGCACAGCTCGGACTACTGTCATTGTCATTGCGACTCCCCACCCTGCCTCCACGTTTCCCCCTAACTGTCCTATGAATACTTTAACCTCGTCTAACATACCCAGTAGCTTTTGACAAAGTATTCACCACAATATTGTCGCCGCGATTGCGGAGAGGCACACGGTCAGAAGACAAACTACATGGCTAGCGCGGTAAAACATCTCCTGCCTCGTTCCCCACAACAATAACACACCTGCTAACTTCGCGATGAACACTCCGACCCCGGGAAACATTGTTCCCACCACTGACATTGGGCAAAGGACCATCTACATTGGGCAAAGGATTCACCGTTTGTGCTTGTTGTAACGTACTCGCTATACTTTCACTTTCATAATCACCGTCAACTTCTGAAGGCAGATATTTCCCTTCAGAACCAGGGTCCGCGAATAGAAGACCCAACACTTCATTGTGGGTAAGCTTTATTGATGCAATTAGATAAGAATAATAAGAATAATCTAATGCAAATACTCGCTGACGTTGACAATATTGCTTTGATAAAAATGGCTCACTCGCACACTAGCTCCGCTTTTGTTCGCGCTGATTCAATGCGCTCTAGCTCGAAGATTTTGTATAAAAGCATGACGTTTTTTTGAGTCTGGGATGAAGTATAACATGTCTGCCAACTAGTGGATGGGAGGTCGAAGGAAATTTGACACCCTATTTGACAAAATCGGCCGTTTTATTCAGTGCCGCATCTTGTCGAGTAAACTCGACCGTGGCGCCTAGAGGGTTAAGTGCCTTGCAGGTGTCCTTGCTCGGTGGAGTCGCGCAGGTAGAGTCGATAGTCTTTACCCGAGTTGGTCTTCACTCGAGGAGAGCTGAACGCTTCCGCTGACGCTTGCGCGACAGCGCGCACACTACAGATATATAGTGCTTTCAAGCGCCTGAGTGAGGACAGCTGCTACCCCAATCAATTCACACAGGCAAGGCAAATAATCCGAAAATGGGAGAGAATCGAAACTGCCTCGATGGACAGCTACACTTAAGTGCTATAAAATTTAAACTGCAATAGCCCACTTCTCAGACGCGGCTGTTATATAAACTAGTCACGCGTCTAATTAAAATACAGATTTGTTTGAAGGTAAAAATGTACAAGTAACCACAGAATCGAAAATAGCCCTACTTTCTGGAAAATAATACACTAAACAACAAGAGAACTGAATATTAAGAAAAAAACCTCTAGCGCGCTCTCTCGTTCCTCACGCAGACTGACGCTTGTCCTGCCTGGTTCTGATTCTCCTAGCCTTTATATCTGTTCTACAGTTGCTGCTACCCCAATCAATTCACACAGGCAAGGCAAATAATCCGAAAATGGGAGAGAATCGAAACTGCCTCGATGGACAGCTACACTTAAGTGCTATAAAATTTAAACTGCAATAGCCCACTTCTCAGACGCGGCTGTTATATAAACTAGTCACGCGTCTAATTAAAATACAGATTTGTTTGAAGGTAAAAATGTACAAGTAACCACAGAATCGAAAATAGCCCTACTTTCTGGAAAATAATACACTAAACAACAAGAGAACTGAATATTAAGAAAAAAACCTCTAGCGCGCTCTCTCGTTCCTCACGCAGACTGACGCTTGTCCTCGTCATTAGTCATCGTCGCTATCAGGATACTGGATATTCGTGGTAAGTCTTTTTCTTTCTTATATACTAAAATACAGTACTTGCTTTTTTCAGGTGGTGAGGCATTTTAGAGCTCAGTGAGCCCATAACATTATACAGTGTTATCTTGATTTAACTGTTAGCCCAATCATTACATGACTTGTTTATCTACATATTACAGTCTTCGATTAGATCATATTTGCTTCGATTAGATCATATTTCCCCTCAGCCACACCAAACAACATTGGGCTAGAGTACTGTACAGTCTCTGTACTGTGTAGGCTACAGTACAAAAATGACTGTATCAGACAATGACCGATGGCATTGGACCAGAACGCTGTCAAACACTGCCTGATTCAACTTTGGCAATGTAAAGCCTTTTTTACCATGCCAATAAAGCTATTTAAACCTGAATTTATCCATTTCTTATTCATTTGTGATCCAGAGTTTTTGAAAGAGGAGAGACACGACTTGACCACAGACCACGTCTCTGTTCATGATATGTAAACACTCAATTATTTTGAAGTATCGCCCTGGTCGCAATATTTATTCTTATTACGTTTGTGTGATAAAGATGACTGATAAAGCTATTATATGTAGCTAGTATGAGTAATAAAATGCTTTTTCTGTGTCCATATCTGACTAATAATAATGCAAAAATTGCCACTCAAATTAACTCTTAAATTACTCTTTAATAATAAATATATGTCCAAATTCAAAACCTAATACATGCAAGTAATTATGACTGAAAACATCCAGCAACTAGAGAATACACAGCCATGTATTACAGATGATAAATGGTGCATGACTCAGATGTAAATATTTAGTACTGTATAATCCCTTCAAACATTTATGTTTTTTTTTGTTTGGTTGTTTTTTACATTTGTTTGAAATAAATATTTTAAGTCTTCAACTTGTTACTGTATGTGGGAGTTCAAAGCCGTTTGTATTGTTGGATTATAATACGTTTCCTTTCTCTTTTTTCAGGGAGTGGTGCAACTTTTCCATAAACAGTATTCTGATGCTGACACAGAGGATGGAGTGATAGTGGACTCCAAGAGTCTTACTTTGTCCAGACACATCACATTTGAATGAGTGGGATCTTGATCTTCAGACAGCGGATTTATTTTATTTTTATAAAATAGCAAATATTTTAATTTCCTCTAGATCAAAACAAATACAGTTTACTAGATCAAAACAAATACAGTTCACAAGTACACAAGAGGTTGCACTTTATTAATATTAGTCTATGCTGATCATGGATTAGCATACCAACCGCATCTGAATGTTAAGGGGATAGTTCACCCAAAAATACAATTCTCACTTATTTTCCTCACCCCCATGCTGTCCCAGATGCAGTTTACTTTCTTTCTACAGAAAAACACAAAGATTTTAAGGAATGTAATCCATCTCTGCGGGTCCTAAAGATGCTTTAAAAACCACACACAGTGACTGTGATGTCCATGCGACCTCAGTGGATGAATCAATGCCTTCTGGAGTGAAACAATAGGCTACATAAGAAAAATATGAATAATGTAAACTGTTTTAACTATTAAAAATCACTTCCGACCAACTGTCATACGTACATGAATTACAATCCAATTGTATTATAGACTCATAGAAATGGATTATTTCCTTAAAAATCATCTTTGTTTATGTGAAGAAAGAAAGTCATACACATCTAGGACGCCATAAAGGTGAGTAAATGATGAGAATTCTCATGTTTTGGGTGGACTATCCTTGTGCCCACCCAGTCACTGCTTTACTTTTACTGTAACAGGAACTGTTCAAAGGATAGCATAATTTAAAATGTATATGAATTTTAAATATGTGTAGCAGTACTGTTTCTGTCGGGTTATTTAATATGAAGGGGGAGTCCCCTTTAATTGCGTTCTGTCCGTATATAGGGGTGTCGCTATGGATGTGCGTTCTCTCTGCGTCATTGGAGCGAGACACCGTGTTTCCGGCGGGATGCGTGAATGTTTGTATGGTTGGACAGGGGAACTTTGTGGGATTGCCGTCGATTGATGCGTGTTTAATACACAGCAGTTTCGGTGCCGTGTGAATCGTACTACAGGGTTTAATTAAACTGCACCGTATGAGTTTGTCTGTTCTATTTGAACCGACAGACGAGCATCATTAACTCAGTTTCAGCTCGCGTGTCGACGCGCTGTGCTTGATCCTTCGTCTATTTTTGTTTGTTCGTGGTGTTGAACGCGCTCCATCAGCTGGACCGATGATCGTAGGCCGTTGGGTGTCGGGTGACCAGACGCGGCACCTCGATTCGATGAGCCAACTGATGTGGTGAACTCTTTTAAAATTGTGTCGTAGATTGCCTGTTGTTTCGTTTAATGTTTTTTTGATAATTGGTTTATTGTGTGTGTTTCGTGTTATTTTTTCTTATTTTCTTCTCTCTTCAGAATTGGGGCAGCCAGTTGCAGAAGATTAGCGTCTCTTCCTGATTGTGGTGGTGGGTTCTTTTGCCTGAGTGCCCTGCTCACAGTGAGGTGTGGCGTGAGTGTGCAGTGAGTGTGCCACGTATGATTGCTGTATCAATTCTGCAAAGGAGAGCCAGCGCCCCATTATGAAGTGAGCGTCTGTGTGTCATTTTTGGTGTAGAGTCTTTTGAGTTGTTGTCGTCGTGTTAAATAAAATGTGATAGTGATATTTCTTATTAATGAGAAAATAAAGTTTTTCTATTGTTTTATACTCAACCCATGTCTGATACCTGACTCTGATATAACGAACCTCTGAGCCTTGCTCTTGAAAAAAAAGTATTTTCCCCGAAAAGAGGCCCCGGGGTGGCGTAGTCGGTAACTTTCCTAAATCTTTAGTGTACCTCTAGTCAAAGCCGCCACATATGTATTCTGTATTTAGAATTGTGCATTTTGTATAGTAATGTATATCATGATAACACTGTGCATTACATGTATAGTATGCAGGTAATGTTTTGTGGATTCTGGTCTTTCCTGTCACAACGTTATTGTCATGATTGAAGGCGAGGAAGCAAGCGCGAGTGCAATCAACTCTTTATTAATACAATAACAGAGAACAGGAATCAGGCGCAGGGATCTCGATGGCCAACCGGGGGCCGGGGCTGGCGGATTAATCAGAGAACGAAAAACGGGTTTTACTTTAGACACATGAAAGACGGGATGAATCCTCCTGTACGCTGGAGGAAGGTTGAGGCGGACTGCCACTGGACTAATATATTGGTGACAGTGAACGGGCCAATGAATTTGGGAGCAAGTTTATTAGAGACGGAGCGGAGAGGAATGTTCTTGGTTGAAAGTCACACTTTTTGACCAACGACGTATACGGGAGCCTTACACCGGTGGCGATCGGCTCTAGCCTTGGTGCGCGCCCCCACTAGGAGTAGAGTCTCACGGGCTCTAGTCCAAGTGCGGTGACACCTCTGGACGAAGGCGTGAGCGGAGGGGGCCGCGACCTCGGATTCCAGACTGGGAAAAATTGGTGGCTGGTAACCTAAACTACACTCAAACAGAGATAGGCCCGTGGATGACACTGGTAACGTGTTGTGGGCGTACACCACCATTGACAGTTGTTGGCTCCATGAGGAAGGATTCTTGGAAACCAAACATCGGAACATCTCTCCAGATCTTGGTTGGCTCTCTCGGTTTGGCCATTGCTCTGGGGATGAAACCCTGAGGACAGACTGACAGTCGCTCCCAGCAACTTACAAAATTCTCGCCAAAATTTGAACACAAACTGTCGAAGACCACGTCCATCGGGAGGCCATGTAAAGCGAAAGACGTGGTCTACGACGGTCAACGCTGTCTCCTTGGCTGAGGGTAATTTGGGCAAGGGGATGAAATGAGCCGCCTTCGAGAACCGGTCCACCACGGTCAAAACTACCGTGTTGCCCTAAAAGGGTAGTGTTAAAATCTAGTGTAGGGTTAGGGTTAGTACAGTCTGGTGTAAAGACTCTCCACATCCAAAGAAAACAAAAATGCCCCTGGTGGCAATCTCAGACCCCTTACTTTCTCCAAGAAATCATAGGTGTCCTTAATATAACTAGAGTGTTTAGTCGACAAGGGATTCAGGTAAAAAAATCAATAAATTCTGCAATCCTATGGCTTTCACTGCCACAATCTGACACTATTGGACGTCCCGGGGGCATGAAGGGATTAGGCCATTTCTCCCTAGGCTTGTGAACTTTCGGCAATAAATAAAACCGTCTGGGTCTAGATGCAATTTCTCCCAGAAGGTAATTTGCCTGTTGCCTGCAGATAAAACCTGTCTTCTCTAAGGTACCCACTATCCCTTCGATGCGAGGCACTGATTCCAAGAAAATGGGAAAAAGGAACTGTCCATCAGCTGTCTTTGTCCTTCCTGCACATAACGTGCTCTATCCATAACGACCACTGTGCTTCCCTTATCTGCCGGTTTAATAACAATGTCACGCCTGGAGGTCAGCTCCCCTAGAGCTTTGATCTCCTCTGGGGGCAAATTCTGTCCCGGAGCCCGTGCCCCCAATGAGGCCGTCTGGACCCCCTTCACATTTCTGTCAAAGAAATCCCATACCTCCCCTGGTAACTGCTGGGGCCTGGGCACCCAGCCCGATCTCTCGCAGAAAGGCCAAATTTGAATATCTACCTCATCCCTAGGGCCAAAAAACACTGCTCTGTATTTTGGCATGAAATTGACCCAGATCCACCAGAAGGGACCCCTTATCAGCATTTTTCATAAATGAGAAGGGATAAAGGATAAACCCCTGTCCAATAAGTTAACCTGTGCCGGTGTCAATTAAAAATGCTGGGACAAATTAATTACTGAATGCCTTTAATTTGTATTTTCAAAAAACTCAAAATTATACCTGGGGCCCTCGCGGAACGGCCCCTTTAGGCTTTTAAATGACTCTGCCAATGCTGTACTATAGCCCGCGCCGTCCCTGGCGTCCAGTGCAGCTTGTCCTCTCCCACCTTGAACTGTTCCCCGGGAGAAGGGGAACGCTGCATCCTGTCTCCCGAAATTCACCTGACTCTTTAGATTGGCCTTTTGGTTGTCCGGGAGAGCCTGATCGAAATTGATCAGAGGGACGTAAAGATTTGCCCCCGGGAATGTCCCCTTTGCTGCTTCGATTAGCCTTTCCAGGATCTTCGGGTTGCTATTGATGCGGTCATTTAACCCTAATGCGAGGACTACCTGTTCGGGGACTTCCGTTGGTTTGGTCCTGTGTTTGAGGACCGTATAGCCATCGACCATTGTAGCCCCTGGGAAACTGTGCAACTCCAAATCCCGAGCCTCCGTTTTGGGCAGCCGCTTGAGGTTTGAATCCCCCAAAAATAAAATGGGGTTAACTGGGGCTAAAGACCAATTCTCGGCCTTCTGTCTGCCCTCGTGAAAAACACGGAGGCTCTCTTTTGAAACCTCCTCTGTTCCAGAGGGCCCTCCTCCACCTCCACGGTGTAGTGGAATAGTTTCAGGAACGAGTGGAGTGCCCTAACCAAGATCTTAAACTCTGGATCTCCTTCCGCCTTCCTTGTCTCTGTTCTGGCACCACCGGACCTGTTCTCTTGTCTTCTCCTGCTTTCCGTCTCCCTCTCCCTTCTTCCCCCAACATTCCTCCATCCTCCTCTTCGTTCCTCCACCTCTCTCCTCCTTCTCCAACCCTGAGCATTTGTTCATCCTCTCCTTCCAACATTGGACTCCCTCCTCTCCTCTCTTCTTCCACTCCTCTCCGTCCTCTCTGCTCTCCCTTCTTCCACATATCTCCTTTCTGTTCCTCGTATATTACTTCCTCTTCCACCCCTCCTTTCATTAGCATTTCTTCTTTCATTTGGTCCAACATCTCTCCTTTCCCCGCTTTCTCTTCTTTCCTCCACATTCCTCCTTTCATTTGGTCGCCTCTCTTTCCTTTTACTCCTTCCTCTCGCTGTCATTCCTCTTCTCCATTGACTTTCCCTGTCTCCGTACTTCTCTCCTATCCATGCTTTTGATTTTTCCTAAGAAAAAAAGCAGGATAATAAAGTGTGACTACACCTTCTAACTCTTCACTCTATATATATGTGTCATCCTCAACTGGGTCACAAACCAGCATTCCCAATATCCCTCAACTGGATACACCCCGGTAAGTCATGACCGATGGCTCTGGCAAGGTTAGGTTTTTTGAGGATATTACAACAGCACTTCCCTGTGGTGATGAGCAGAGTTCACAAATTTCAAATCAGAAATAGCAGTGCTTCGCCTTCTGACAATATGTTTCCATTATGTATACGGTTAGAAGATGGCTGTGTCTCATGTGACCTTGTTATTTGTACACACTGTGACTATACAAATCACAACATGTAAATAGGAAAATGTTGGCGTTATTTTGTCACTTATGGCGCTTTTCCACTGCATGGTACGGCTCGGTTCGGCTTGGTACGGTTCTACTCGGCGCGGAACGGTTCGGCTCGCTTCGCTTCTCCACTGCGTGGTACGACTCGACTCGGTACGGCACGGTTCGGTTCGCTTTAGCTCGGTTGCTTTTCCACTGCAGTTAGTACCGCTTCAAAGTGGGTGGGACTGATCGTTAATAGTTATAGGTCCGGTGGTAGCCGTGTGCGGCTAAGAGTTGTGCTAATTCCGCTCCTCGGCAACCAACGAGAGGAACGTCTGCACCTCGTCCACTGACCACGATTCAGCCATTTCTTGTGTGATTTTTTTTTACTTTTTTTGTCAAGTAAATACTCTAAAAACAGGTGCTACCGCAGTGTCTGTTGTCTGGCTATTTAAATCTAGCGGGTTTAGTGTCTCGTGTCGCAAATACAATGACGCTGAAGTGACGATTCTGTCTGACTAATCAGTGATCTGCAGTGTTTTCACATCACATTATAGTATCGGTACGGTACGCTTGGAACCTCAACAGAGGTGGTACCATTTAAAGCGAGCCGAAGCGAGCCGTACCGTACCATGCAGTGGAAATGCGCCATAAGTGAGCCGTACCGAACTGAACCGTACCGTACCATGCAGTGGAAAAGCGCCAAAGCGTGCCGTGCCGTACCGTACAATGCAGTGGAAAAGCGCCATTATTGGGAGGAGTATGCTAGCTGGAGCCGTTTATCTCCAGTCTTTGTGCTAAGCTAGGCTAGCAGTGGGTGCGTCAGACAGAGTTATGGCATGCACAAAGATGAAAAGTATATATTTATAACTTTTAATATTATACGCAGTATGCCACACCCATTGGAACTTCATCAATAGGCCACACATGTACTGAACATCTCTGAAGTACACAAACCCTGGCACAGAACGTATGCCAGGGCAAATTATGGGAGAGTAGGTTACTATAGCTACTTGCATAACCTGAAAGTTACCTTTGTTTTTGGAACCAAAAGTTATAGGCTTAAACCAAATTAATCATAGGCTTAAATACACAGACAAACAAAGTAAACAATACACAGCTGACAAGACTAACAAGACACCTGAACTGCACTAACAATTATATGAAATAACAATAAATCAAAAAACCAACAAGCAAGGAACAGAAGAAAAAAAATCTAAACTAATAACCAAATTATCCAAACACAGACAAGAACAAAACAAACTGAGAGTGTAACACCTACTTCTATCACAAACTTAAATCCATATAATGTAATCATAATCCAGGGCAGAGTAATTTGCATTTATACATATGGCAAACACTTTTATCCAAAGCCACTTACATTGCAGAAGTAATTTATCCTACATTTAAGTATAACTACATCATAAATAAAATAAAAAATATTATATATTCTTACTAATTGACAAGTATTTCAGATGATTCTAAACTGATCCCTAATAGCCTATAACATAATATTTGTCCTACCTATGTAGATTAATTGCTATATCTAATTTCATTGTTGTCATTCACAGGTGTCCACATTGTCTGCAATGGTCTACAAAGTTGAAAGTAGGGCTTGGCGATATGGCCCAAAAAAAATATCACGATATTTTTTTTTATATCAGTCGATATCGATAATTATCGATAAATGTCAAATCTTTATTTATTTCAAGTTTAAAGACAGATTTTACTCCTAAGTGAAAGCTGTAGAAACCAGAGCATTGTGTTTTTAAACTATCATCTGAATCATCTGAAACTATTTTCAGAACATATCATGACAAACACTTGCCAAACAGGAGAACATTTCACAAATCCGAGGTAGAACATTCAAACGTTTGTAATTTTTCCTTCACAAAATAAATATCTTTATTTCAGTAGTATTAGCTTGAGTTAGGATGCAGATTTACTATATATACAATTTATGTTCATTAACAAAAACAGTAACATCTGTTAAAAAAAAGTAACAACATTATTTTTATTTGGTAAAATGTAATATTCTTTAGTTTTATTAAAATGAACCATTGGTCATCCAGCATCATGCATTTAGATCATGATAACCACAGATAAAATGTAACTTTATGGTTTCTATGGTATTTATGAAAACCAGTAGCCTAAATACATTATTAAAAACTGTAATTATATTCCATTAGTCCTTCAATACATCGTCTACATTAATAATATTATACAATTCAATATATATATCCCACATTCCATGGTGCAGTTAATATTACTAGGCTAACGTTACAGTAATGTTAAATCCGTGGTAAATGATGGGAATGTGTAGACGGGAAAGCTTCTGACTGTATCGTTGCGCACTGTGTTCTCCTGTTCGTCAGCGCTGTTTCATCTGCCTTTAAACTGGTTTAAATCACTGAGACATTTGTGTTCCTCGCTGAATTCAAGCGCTTCTCACTGGATCTTGTGACTGAGACCGATCAGAGTAAACGCGTCTGCTCTAGTGAACTCGCGCTGCGCTGCCGTTTGGACTTTGAGCCGAGCGGATAAACGGTCCGTGTGGCGCGCGCGGTTCAAATGAGATTCGTTCCGCTTTTGGCGCGAAAACATTATCGAACATTTATCGAACTCTTGATATCGTTTTATCGAGAAAAATTATATCGCGATAATTATCGTTATCGTTTTATCGCCCAGCCCTAGTTGAAAGTACATCCGAAACAGTGAAACTGAATAATGTTGACTGCGAAGTCAAATACTGTCACCTCGTTGACGATACTGAAACAATGAAACTAGCGCTTTGGGAGTCACACATTGACTTAATTCAAAACAACCAATCGTACAACTTCACTGATCTGGCGACAAGAATATATCTAGGCGAAAAACACTTGACAACAACACGCAACACAGTCATTACCGCATTGGCCACACCAGTACCATTTAAAATACCCTCAAGCACCGCCGTTGAAAATACCACACTCCTGCACTTGACTGCACCACTGGAAAGTGCAAAAATAAAGGTGCTCAAACAATGTCCGAAATGCCTCGCTGCTCAACCTAACTTGAACATAAAACAAGAGTTCCACAGATGCAACAAGTGTAAATTTCTAAGAAGATCGGACAGATACACAACAAAATGCCATGGAATCCTCACATTCCTGATTAAAAAAAACGAAGTGGACCTAAAATTTGCAAACTCCCTGTTGTACAGAATCGTACAAGAGAAAGCTGAAATCTCCCAAATGGATGAACAGGACATCGAAGAGCTCCTGTTAAAGTGTGGAACTGTTAATATTACCAATACATCTGACTACTACATCACATCACTGCAACAACCTCAAACTGCCTCTCCAACCTCTAATCCACCATCCCCATCTGCTGAAACCACTGCAGCACTGCAAAGCCCATCCTCAACACAAAAAAGAAAAAAGGATTCTGACTGTTCTGCCCCACTAAAAATAAAACAAAGATGAGGAAACTCCTGCATCACTTTCAACTCCAACTGAAGACATGGCATTGGACGACTTAGCAAAATTGTTTGATGGCTAGTTGGACAAACAAGACGTTGAAGTGCAGAACTTTGTCTGTTCTGACATCCAAATTAATTCAACAACGTAATTCAACAATTCAACTGCCTCTCGTTCAGATGAACAAGTAAATATAAAAAAAACATGATTGTTTCTTAATTTTCTTATATTGTAACACTTAAAACAAACAATTGTCAACATATAATGTTCTTTATGTATGTTCTTATTTATGTTCCAAAAGTTCTTTACTGGTTTGACACTACTTTAAACATTGACTGTCTCATCTTTCTCCAAAATCCTCTATAAAGACCTGTTTTTAGAGTTTTTATATACCTGTTTTTATATAAAGGTCTATAAAGACCATACTTGCAGGTATTGATTACTTAGAAAAGATGAAAAGTTTAAAAGTCACCAGTTTTATTACACAAGCTTAATGGGTAACTAAACCCTAAAACAACTTTTTTTAGTTAACGATCTATAAGACTGGGGCTTATTAATGCTGTTCATTGATTCAAGTAATTTTTTTGACATTTAAAGTGTTTTAATTCTACAATATATGGTGTAAAAACGTCTGAGTGCTGCCCTCTTCAGGTTGAATGGTGGCTACTGCAGTTGAATTTTCCTATTGGATGTTGTGGGGCCCCTGTGATGTAAGAGGGTACCACCTAACCACACCTTTGCCTACAGAGAGATCCATCTCAGGTGCATGCATTTTTTTCAAATATTGCCAGTAGGTGGAGTCAGGCTCTCACCAGGAGTTTAGTTACCCTTTAAAACTGATGTCCAAATGCTATTTCATACACTAGGCTACTTTGTAGGTCTTAATTTACTTAGAGGTTGACAGACTATCACGCCAATTGGCCAGACAGTCCACTACAGCAGAAAAAACAATGTTGGCTAAAACTCTTCAACCCTATGTATATATCTGGTTTCATTTCCAGTATGAGACTTTTCCCTGCATTTAGAATTTTACAAAAAACCTACAATTGCGAACTAGTCCTACATTTTTTTTTTGCCTAATCAGAACCAAACCAGTACAGGAATGTTCTATGGACTCTCTAGATCAATAATTATCAAAAAAAGTTAAACTTTTCCATTTTAGCTATAACAGGGTCTTTTAGAAAAGGGGCGTGTCAAAATACACCCAAAATTCAATTCAATTCAATTCAATTCAAAAGCTTTATTGTCTATCCCCACAAGGGGTAGAAAATTGTCTTCAGACAGAGGCTCAACAAACAATATACAGCATAAAAACAATACATATACAACAGACAACCACACAATTAAGATATTCCCCCTCCCCCTATTTCCTAATTAAAATATCAATGGCGGTTGGAATGAAAGTCTTCTTGTACTTGTACTTCTTTTCACTAAAGGTACTTTATAGCGTCTACCAGACGGAAGTAAATCAAAGCAGCTATGCAAAGGATGGAATGAGTCTGTCACAATAGCGGAGGCTTTCCTTTTTACTGCCACAGTGTAAAGATCAGACAGGGTTACTTGTTTCTCACCTGTAATTTTTCCAGCTATATTTATAATCCTTAAAAGTCTATTTTTGCATTTAACTGAAAGAGAGTTGTACCAGGATACAATGTTAAAAGTAAGCACAGATTCGATAAGGGATTTATACACCACAATCAGAATATCTTTTTCCACATTAAAGCTCCTCAATTTCCTCAATAAACCTAGCCGCTGATAGGCCTTCTTAAAAACATTTTCTGAGTGCTTGTCGAATTTAAACTGGGAATCAATCTCTGTACCCAGATATTTAAAAGATTCCACCATCTCAACTTCCTCTCCATTAATTTTCAAAGGTTTAAAAGGTGTGTGTGCATTAATTACCCCACAACACATTTCTTTTGTTTTGTTAATGTTAAGCTGGAGAGAGAACTCTCCTCTATCCACGCTGTGAGAGTATTTACAAAGTCAAAATAAATGTCCAATGATTTGGTATCTTTCATACATCCTACCAGTGCCATGTCATCTGCATATTTTATCAGCATCAAATTCTCATTGTTACAGGTGAGCTCATTTGTATAAATAGAAAAAAGAATAGGGGATAAAACACATCCCTGTGGTAGGCCAGATTTTAAAACAACATTCTCTGACTTTTTCCCATTTACTTACACATGTTGGGGACGGTCCCGTAAAAAATGATTAATCCATAAAATCAAGGTATGATGCACCTGAAGCTCCTCCAGACGCTTCAGAAGTGTATTTATGTTCACTGTATTAAAAGCGGATGAAAAGTCCATAAATAAGATCCTAATATATGAGTTTGGCGTGTCCAGATGCTTTACAGCCTTATCCAGCAAGGTGAGGGTGGCATCTTCGACTCCGCGCCCTGCTCTATAAGCAAATTGTAAAGGGTCCAGTTTACCGGTGATTGCCTGGGAGAGTTGCTTACAAACTACTCTCTCCATACACTTACAGAGTACTGAAGAAGTTAAGGCAACCGGTCTATAGTCCTCAGGGATCTTAGCATGAGCTTTTTTAGGTACTGGGATGATGGTGCTTTCTTTCCATGCCTGTGGTACAACATTAAAATCAAGCGACAGCTGAAAAAGTTGTGTCAGCACACACCCTTCAGCTGAGATGCACATTCCCTCAGTACCTTGCCCTTTATGCCATCCGGCCCCGATGACTTTTGGGGTTTGACATTCATTAAAACATTTCCCACATTCTGTTCCTCAATTCTTATGGGAAGAAAGTCAGAGTGCTTTGTAGGAGTCCAGTGCTCGTCTAAATAACTGTTATTAAAACGGGCATAAAACTGGTTAAATTCAGTAGCAAAACCGGCAGAATCAGGGCATTGGACACTGTGTTGCTTCTGGTTTCTTCCCATCATTTTATTTAGGCCTTGCCAGGCCACACGAGCATTACCCATTGTAAACCTTTCCTCCACTTTATGTTTATATTGTTGTTTGGCTTCCTTAATTTTTAGCTTCAAATCTTTCTGTAAAGTGTTAAAGCCATTTCTATCTCCATTTTAAAAAGCTATTTTTTAAGGTTTAAAAGTGTTTTAGGTCTTTTGTAACCCAAGGCTTGTTGTTAGGGTAACACCTTACATTTTTTAATGGAATGACACTGTCGACACAGAAATCTATGTATCCAGATATGGAAGCATTAAGCATATCTATATCATTCCCCCAGTCCTTAAAAAAAAAAAAAAACTATAAATCCTAAATAAAAACTAATTAATGGTTTACAAAGACATATGTGAAATGCTTATAGACCATATTTTCTCAATGACATTACAGTAGCATTGGAAAAACAACTGTTGTGTGTTACGACCCCAGTATGGGTCATTGTGTGGGTTTGGTTGTCTGTTTGTCTTTTGTGTTGTAGGTTGGAGTTGGAGTGAGTGACGTCATGATGACTGATGGTTTACACCTGTGCTAGAGCTGATGCCGGCAGATTAAAGCAGCTCCCTTCAGTCGTGATGGGGCGCTCTCCCCTCGTGCCATTTTGTCGTCGTCTTAGTTATTGTTTTATGCCCGTTTTTGTCTCGTCTCTTACTTTTACTTTAATAAATGTTATTCCTTTTGCATTCCACTTAACGTGTCATCTCCTTCTTTGTCGCGGCTTGCGAGCCGGTCGTGACAAAATTGGGCCTCGTCCGCTCGTTTGCTAACTTGTGCAAATTCCTGTTATTTGTCGACATGATTTGAAAGCGTTTTTGTTGCGTTCGGTTACTTTGTAATGAACTTGGCACGTTCATTAACTGAACCGGAAGAATGTTGTTTGGTTAACGCTATTGTTTTGATGTCTGATTCGTCGTTTGGAAGGAAATGCGCGTTGAAATTATTTGTTTTGAGAACATGTTGCTGTATCATCAGTTAGATATTCTATGCTGTTTCTAAGAGGTAAGTGACTTTGCAAATCTTATCGTGGGGAGAATTTTGTGGATGTTCCCTTGTTAGGTGTAGCTGCTTGGTCCCTTTTGGAACAAGTAGGTAATGTAATTTTTTTATTTTTGTGTGGTGACCGTGAGTAGAGCAGTTGTCTCGGGAGCATGGCCGTGGTATGAGAGAGTCGCCAGCGTGCTGGTTGCTTTTCTTGTACCAGCGGGAGTTGGTGCTTAAATACCCCTCGCCAGTAACCACACGAAGATTAGGGGTGAGTTAGTTAGTTGTTTTTTCCTATAGATAGAGAAAGGGAACCTTTTATTCCTACCACGTGAGGTTTGTAAGTCACTCTATACTCTATATTAATTGTAACATATATTTTAGAGGAAGTATGTCTAAACTCGTAGAAAAGTTTATTATTTCTCCCTCTGGAGCATTACTTGAGTCATTTACAAAAGATCAGTTGTTTACGATTGCGGATCATTATGGAATCGAATTTGAAGATAAGAGATTAAAAGAGAGTACAATTAGAGAAACACTTAAAGCAAAATTGATAGAACAAGCTATATTGACTGAAATGTCTGATACAGCTACTGCTCACATTAAACCAACTGTTGGCTCTTTAACTTTTGAACAACAAGAAAGGTTATTGCTGTTACAGCTTGAAACGGAGCGTGAGAAAAATAGAACTAAACAGACAGATTTAGAGCTGCAGAAATACCGCTTGGAGATGTTAAGAGAAGGCAAAATAGATGATAGTTCAGATTATGCTTTTCAGGGTACTTCTAAAACGTTTGACACGGCGGGAAACTTGCGTTTAATGCCTAAATTTAATGAACGAGATCCGGATACATTTTTACCTTGTTTGAACGGATTGCGGAAGCGAGAGGTTGGCCCAACAAGGAACGTACACTACTTTTACAGTGCGTGCTTACTGGCAGGGCTCAGGAAGTTTATTCTTCTCTTCCCCTCTCAGATTGTAACGATTATGACATCGTAAAAGCAGCCGTTTTGAAATCGTACGAGTTAGTACCAGAGGCGTACAGACAAAAATTTAGAACATTGTCCAGAGGTGTTAATGTTGCTCATGTTGAGTTTGCTAGAGAGCTCAGTACTGCATTTAATCGCTGGTGTATGGCATCTGACGTAACCACATTTGAGGAGTTGACTTAATCGTGGTGGAACAGTTTAAGAATTCTGTACCCGCTCGTATTGCAACATATATAAATGAGCAGAAAGCGGACACAGCTGCTAAAGCTGCCGAGTTAGCTGATGATTATGTGTTAACACACAAGAGTTTTGAGTTTCGGAAAAGGGATGAATTTTTCGAAGATAAAGGGGATCGTATGTCCAGAAATTCGTCTCTTATCTGTAATTACTGCCATGGTAGAGGGCACTTGAAAAGTGAGTGCTCTGTGCTTAAAGCCAAGAGTAAAGGCGGAAAGGCTCTTCGCATCAAACCAGCGGCTCTTGTGGCACCCGTGTTAACCCCTGTTAATTCATTGTGTGAAGGATTTCCTAAGGCAGGTAACCTTTTAGAAAATGATGATTATGCGCCTTTTATCACCTATGGACATGTGTCGATGACTGGTACGGAGATAAAAATTCCAGTAACAATATTAAGAGATACGGGAGCTTCGGAATCTTTTATATTGGAGGATGTGTTGCCATTTTCATTTTTTAGTGATACTGGTACTAGTGTTCTTGTTAGAGGAATTGGGTTGGAGGTGGTGTCTGTTCCTTTACACAGAGTAACATTGTCATCTGAGCTTGTGAGTGGTGAAGTGGTGATTGGAGTGCGTCCATCATTGCCCGTGGATGGGGTGGATATAATCA